>CABFOW010002519.1:0-39790 GCA_902141385.1 Timema californicum | reverse complement strand
TATATATATATATATATATAAGAATGACAGATCTCTCGCTTCAAGATTATAATGGAACTCGCACCACAAAACATGAATCGTTTTAATGGGGAGCTAAGCTTATTTTCTTATTTATTGTTTTACTACCAGCATAAGTGGTCACGAAACTCCTGTAGTTTATGTGAACGGGGTTCAGAGATCAGAGTTCGAATCATGGCCGGGTCCTAGAGATATATTTTCATAAATTGTTTCTCACTCTCCCTCCATGCAAATATAAGTACATCTTATGTCTGATTACTACCTTTCAAATATCTATGTCTTTAGCGTATTTAAAACTCGTTCGAGCTGGGTGGGTAGTAGGACCCTATGGGGAAAACGGTTACGTGTACAGTCCAATAAAAGTCACCAGTTATTACTAACTCAACTTTCTAAAATTATAAAGTGAATTGATAAAGGAGGTAGACCTTAAAGATATAACTAAACGTTAATCTTGATTAAGGATATTAAATAATCTAATATGTTAAAGAACACTCTCAGCTTCGATGACCAAATGGTTTAAAGCGTCACTCTCGCAACATACTGGACAGTGGACACCTGTTGACGGGATTTAAAGGTTAACATCCCAGTCAGGTCTACTGAAGGTGTTTTTTACAAAATGGATTGTCCACTCTCTGTATGAAAATGTAGGTAAACTTCCTCTAAATTTAACTTTCTCCATCCCTAACACATTAGCGTATCCTAGGCATGAATATTATCCAAACCAGTAGAAAGACGCTATAAAAATAAAAGCACTATTTGTGTCTGAGTTTGAATCACAACCTTAAAATTCAGAGCCAACCGGGCAATCCGCTCACACCAGGGGTGCAAAAATTATGGATCCATTTGACTTATATTTAATTTGTTTTTAATTTATTTGAAGTACTTGACGTGCATTTTCTGAACCGTCTGATTATTTAATCACACAGTAATTTCTATGAGCGACAGCGAAAGGGCCTATCAATTTTGCCGGCAAATGTATTTTCACACACTTTCAAAAGTTCTTTAACATGCCACAATCGACATGGGACCAACAGCTTTACTTCATTTCCGAAAGAAGTTGTGCTACGGATTTTTATCGCAAATCCGTTGATTTTGACTGGATTTGAATTGACAAACATTGGGTCATGAGGCGAGCACTTTACCCCAAGATCACTGAGGTCAAAGATCGAATTACAAACTAATTAAATGTACCGTGATCACCCATAGTTTCTTCAATCTATCATTAATTCTATATTTTTCTATACATCGTTTGTTTATTCCTTAAATTCCAACTTTCCTCGAATACTTACCCACCATTCAAGGAAAAAATTATAAAAGAGAGCTTTTTTTCATGCTAAGATTTATTGTTTTCTCATGATATTACCAAATATGACCGAAAACCGCTTCATTGGGCAAATGTTATAAATATTAGAAGCCACTCTAGTGTTAAACTATCCTGCTAATGAATAGAAGGTCAGGATTTGACTCCCTTTAAGGTATGAGAATGTTTATCCTTAAATGATTTCCCCCTCCCCCTCCACGAAAATGGGGGTCTAAAATGCTTCCTTCCTCATTCCTACCCTAATAGCGTATTTATCACATAATATTTGTCTAGCCTGAACCAGTAGTAGTAAGACGAGGTGATAAAAAATAATTTAAAACAAATATAATAAATGATGAAGGTAATTTTTATCACATTCAAAATATTATTTGTAAGTACTCGACATATTTGCGAGTATAGAAGGCACAAATATCTCCTTTTAAAGACGATGTAGTTTTTCTACGCGATCGACTTAAAACCGCCACGAAATTGAACAGTTGCCAAACACTGGCCGGTATACGCTATTCCTAGTCGTCTAGGAATTGCAGTACTGGATCCTATAATCACGATCGCAAAAACCAATCTGGGCTATTGGTCACGTTGGCACCAGCGTCAGCCTATCACAGGGGTCGGAACTGGTCGATTTCGTGTCAGTTTTCAGTCGATTGCGTAATAAAACATCATCATAAACAGTTGGTCTTAGCGTTTTTTTAAAATAGCAAAAATATCAAGTGATTTCAAATAATATTTTAATGTGATCAAACCAACCTTGTTTGGTCATAGTTAGCCATGTTATAAGCAATTTAAAAGACAGAAGTATACATTATATATATATATATATATTATATATACATTATATATATACATCATATATATACACATACAATATATCATATATATATAATTATATATATAATTATAGACAGAAGTATTTGATGAAGGTTGAATTTAAATAATAAATATAAAATGTAAATACAAAAAAAATAATAACCCGTTGCACTGCACATAATTTTTCATTTATTTTAAAATAGAAGCATTTACTAAAATATCTCAATAAAATCGAAATAATGTATGTTTTTGAAGAAATATTCCACCAAAGGGCATACATGAAATAATATACACTCTTACAGAAACATAAAAGAAATAGAGGTATATATATTCTACATAGGGCATAACAATCAATTTTATTTTCATAAACCTAAATAAAAAAACATATGTATTTGTATATAGCTCAGAAACTATTGATTTTATAAAAATTTATTTCAAATGAAAGAGTGTTATATCTAATAGTACTAGATATTTACAACGACAAGCTAGTTTGTATCCCTAATCGTTTTGTAAATATGATCAAACTTTTTAATTCTCGCTTATGTAATCTCTTAAAGTTATTTTCATGGGAAAATGAGAACTGCCATTTTGTTTGTAATGCTAAACAATGTCTATAAAGAAATTTAATCAAAATCGTTCTGCAGATTTCGGGAAAATCGATTGTTTCTTTTTTTTCCTTTTGAAATTACCCTCAATTTTATATATATAAATATAATTTCAAAAATACCTTTGGTGGAACCTTATGAAAACCCTAGATATCAAGTTTTAACTCAGTCGGTAAAATGGTTTCGGTACTAGTCCGAGATAAAGAGAGATTGATAGACCCACATAATTAAGAAAAAAAAACCTTATTCGGTTTCTAGGGGTGATGAAACGTCAACATTTATAAAAATTTGTAGTTGAATTTTTTTAACGATCAAAATACTTCTCTCTTTGAGGGGTCGAGAGAAAGTAAAGAGTAGAATGAAGATACGAAGGGATATCGCGCGACCTTTGATAAGTTTCTAAGTCTATCGGGGATCAAAAAAGTTTTTCTACCCCTGGCCTAGGACCTAGAACCTGATTCACAGACATGTGTCCAAGCTAGCGTGCGGGCAATGTGGGGATTGGGGTTAAGGGGAGGGGTGTAAGGGCCCCGCTTCAATCACAGGCAAAAACTGACAGTCGCACCCGGCGATATGTGACATGCTGTAATTTGTGGTCTCATTAAAATGACATGGAAATGCACTGGGTTAGTTAGTCCTTTATAGAGGCGCAGATGTGTGGAATCGCTTCGTGACGAATGCTTGGGAAAAAGATGAAACCCCAAAATAAATGCTAAAAATAAAAATATATTTGTTTTTAAATTTTTATATATTTTTTTTATCATTGAATGTGTTACGCTGACATCAATTACTGACATTGAAATATATATGAAACATAGCCAAATTGATAAAATTTAAAATGCTTGGTTTCAACTAAATGATCTTACTACTTGAAGATATATTCAATTTTTTCACTTTGACATTTGATATTACCTTCAGAATTAAACTTTGAGAAGACTAAAGGACGATTAATTATCAGCCTTGACTGTGACACAGATGTCTGGTGATAATCTTCCCACACTGCCCACTATTAAGCTGATACTCTTCTATAGGGTTCTTTAAATTAATCCAGGAGCAATATGAGTGTATTTTTTCTAAGTCCTCCATTTACACGAAGTTAAGTTACGTGGATTTTTATATACGAAACCGCCTCGGTGGCGTAATTGGCTAACGCGCTTATCATGTTGAGCTCGACTGCTGAGAACGGGGAGATCGAGGTTCGAATCTCGGTTGGGTTAATTGGGGGGTTTCCTAAATGGTTTTCCACTCTTCCTCCACGCAAATGCGGGTTTACTTCCTCTAAGTCAACCTTCCTAATTGCTAATCCATTAGAGTAATTAGTACTTAAAGCGTATAACCCGAACGGGTAGTAAGACGCGGTTCTATATATATATATATATACGAGGTTGTGAGGCTTTGACTTATGATTAGACTTTGTATCTACTACTAAAATCCATATTTTTATCAAATCTATTCTACATTGTATATATTTAATTTGAACCTTTATCAGTGGTAAGTGGTGAGCATACTTGATTATTTTCCCTTTTATGGAAAGAGTTTTACTTATTTGTGTTTAATAAATCAAGCCCATTATAAGGATTCATAAAATGTGATAGTTAGAATAATAAGTAAGCATAATACAAATTTTAAAATTTAGATGAGGCGAATTTACGTTATAAATAATATAATTGATTATAAAATTAAGCCTATTTGAATTAATATTTTCACTGGGCTGATTCTAGGGGTGGACTGAGATGAATTGATTTGGGCCGCCACAACTACTTTGGACTAAAAAAAAAGTACAAATAACTCGAAATTATTGTTTTTATTTCATTTTTCACAGTTTGTGAATGTGTAGAATGCCAGCCCACCGCCGTCGTTCAGATTTGACGTTAAACTGTAGGTCCTCCATTTCATCTCACACCCTACCATTACACATTAGCGTAAGTGCGTATATTTTGAACGGGTAGTAAGATGCGGTGCTAGTAATAGTAATATTTAATTTTAATCGAAAGTTACACTGATAAAGACTTGGGATGCCCAGAATAAATCATTTGTGAAGATATACGATGGCACTAAATGTAAAGCAACGCCGTTTGTAGTTTCTTGGTGTTGTTTACAAACAATTACTCAAGACAAACGTAAAAGCATTTGTTTAGGAAATATAAACTGTTACTAGCGCTGTAATAGCCACAAGCTGAGGGTGGAGGATCATTTTACAAACTTAACTGTATAAAAAATAGATTTTTTGGTAATATATAACAATTTAGAAACTTTTTTTTACTTATCTCATTATTTTTTACTTTCTCTCAACGCCTCGGAGAGAAAGTATTGTGATCGTCAAAAATATCGGACTCGAGATTGTGGTAAATGTCAATGTTTCATGACCCACTGAAACAAACAAAAAAATTGTTTTCGCAATATCGTCTGTCTGTCTCTCCATCTGTCTGTCTGTACTTTGGGCTACAGCCAAAACTATATTACTGATTGGGCTAAAACATAGTATTTGGGGTTTTCTTATGGTCCCCCCAAGGGGTTTATGGAATTATATATCTAGCCCTAAATTTAAGGATAATTTATTGAAAGTCAAAAAGAGAAAAATAGATTTTCTCTAAATTAGCTGAAAGATTTTGATTATATTTTATAACTTAGCACTGTTTATTATTATTATTATTATTATTATCATAGAGATATAAATTCTCATTTTCTCATGAAAATGACTTTGAGGATACTTTAGATTGGGAAATTTTCCAATTTTCTTAATTTTTCCGCAAATATTTGAGATACGAAATAACTTATCGTTCTAAAGTTGTATTACTACAAAATATATAAATCTTTTATTTGGAATGTAATTTTATAAAACTAATAGTTTCTGAGCTATAAGCAAATATATACACTTTTTAATTCAGGTCTTTGAAATTGAATTTGATTCTTATAATCTTTGGTGGATTAAGATGTTTTTCGTTTCTCACTTTTTTTGAAACAGTCTTCCTAGTTTATAATGCAATATATTAAGTAAGTAACGGTGTATATCATTTAATTCATTATCATTGGTGTAGTGTTTTGTTTCATTAATTTTACGAGGTTTTAGTAAATGTTTGTTTTAAGATAAAAGCGGGAGCAAGTCTGTGCGGTTCACTGTACCATTTTTTTTCTATCATCACGTCTTAATACTTATTCATGATATACGCGTATAATGATAATTACTTTACTGAAATAGAGATGATAAAGCAAGTAATTTAAAAGTAATCTACCTGCATTTGCGTGGAGGGAGATTGGGCAACCATTTAGGAAAATACCACCCTCGGTAGACACGACCAGGATTTGAACCCCGATATCCCTGTATTAAGCAATCTATTCCAACATGTTAGTGAGGCCTTAGACCATGCAACCACAGAAGTGGGTCTCATGTCAGTAGAACATGAACAGCAGAGTTTTCAAGTGGACTGAATTGTGACGTAATCTTTAAAAAAATGTGGCTGTAGTGGCCTTGAAATTTAGATTAATAATAATAAAACTCACCCATTGAGTTACAATGAAACATATAAAATAGTATTTATTAATGTATGTTAAGGGCCATTATGTGTGTAGTCTTGGGCCGTTTGTAACCTGCAAGTCCACCCCTGGTTAATTCAAGCACTGGGATAACCTACATTTAAGGTCTTCATTTGAAACTCGGTTTACTGATTTACAAATCGAAACACTATTTAATTTAGAGATTAGAATAATGCTATGTTAACAAAAATAAGGATCAATCCCGATTTCAATATTTGCAAACATATACATGTCTACAAGCATATTACACTTACTTGGGTCTAGTTTTTTGTTGTGTTAAAAGCCCATTGGTATGCTTTTTTTTAAAAAATATTATCACATAAAGGCTACTTGTATCAAATATTTAAAGAATTTTTGAAAGAATACGTTTTTATAAGTTTTCTTTATTAAATGATGTAATCATAAAAATTATTTTGAAATGTAGAAAATCTCATTTTTGAATTGGATGCGGAGGATATTTTTTTTAATTGATGAAATTGAGTCCAAGCCTCACCTCAAAATATGCATATAGATTTGAACGTCTTATTATTTTATATCTCTGATAACATTTATTAAAGTTAAATTAGAAACTTAACATTATCTATTACGTTAGAGGATACAAATTTTTTTACTTATAAAAAAGTTTATTTTCTAAGACTCAAGCCAAAATATCAAGAAAAATTTTACTCCACTCTAAAGTTATCTTACTCTTTTTCATTCTATCTAATTTAGCCACTTATCCTATTTCTTCTTCCAGTAAATACCTTCTTACGTGTTGTGGGGAAATGACTCCACAGATTTTGCGAAATGAAACAGATAAACTTTGAACATTAGTCTTTACTCCCCTACCCTTCCCTTCAAAAACTCTCTCCAGAACCCAAAAAACTCTTCTAAACCGCAACACACACACACATAAGATCTTTCTCGTGTGTTCGTTAGTTGCCATTAACGCGGTTTCTTTGCTCTATGTAATTAGAGAAAGTTGAAAGAACGCGGCAAGGCGCCTGTATGAAGAGAATGAATGGTAGAGAGAGGAATAAGGAAAGATAAATGAAACAGAAATGAAATAAGTTAAGTTAGTGGAAGGAAAATTTATTTTGGTTTGAAACTGCGTGGTCATGAGGTGGGTATAGTAATTAATATTTGCAAAAAGCATTTCTTGGCTTGGAAATAAAATGATTTAATAGTTAGAGTTAAGTTTCTGAAAAATAAATATTCCACGGCTGAGATAAAATCGTGAAAATGTTTAAAGACGAATTGAGTCGGTAGTAGTTGCAGATAAAGTCATATAAATGGTTTTCAAATTTAAATTAATTGTATTTTATTCGTCAAACAGTGAAAATATAACATGATTTTACGACCCGTTATTTTTTAATTTATTATGTTTTATCCATTCACCCACGTAATCTAAAGAGAAAATTTTGCTTGTTTAATGAAATGAACAAAATATTTTGCCTATTTTTCTGTAATATTTTTGATAAAGTCAATTAATATTTAACAATGTTATGGTTACTACAATTATTTGGTAATATTATATAAAAAAATTTCAATCAGGGATTGAAATAAATTTCATTGGATTATAATGTCTATCATTACCTTAAAGGTATCTGAACTAAAATGAAATAGAGTGAAGTTTATTAATGGTAAAGATACATTGCAAAAGAATTATGACTAGATCTAATCTTAGCTGGTATCACCATTGAGAAGACATAGAGGAAGATAAAAGGATAACCTTAGTATTGACATTAAATATATAGTTTTTAATAAGGTGAAATGTATAGAACTATCTCAAGAGAGTGATAGGGTGTAATTAAGTGGACTTGATAGGACTATCTCAAGATAGGGTTAGGGTGTAATCAGGTGTACTTGATAAGAACTATCTCAAGATAGGAATAGGGTGTAATTAGGTGGACTGGATAAAACTAGTTCAAGATAGGGAAAGGCGGCATACACTTGTAAATGTGGCAATGAGCTTTCTAGTTCATAATCCCATAGAGGCGTTTGGCATCACATTAAATACAAACTTTAAGTTGATATTATAACTACCTTTTACGTTGAAATTGAGTTTGTATGTTTAAGATATATATATATATAATCTTACTAAAAAAAATCGTGTAAGGTAAATCTTATTTTTTTTTATATATATATATATATAAAAAATAAGATTTACCTTACACGATTTTTTTTAGTAAGATTAAATCTTAAGTTATTTCTATATTTAATATCTAATCCTAAATTAGTATAATATGTCTAAACTTTTATAGGTTTTAGACTATTAGCCTTGTACATATATGTAATACCAAGCAAACACTAACTATGTCCAATATAAAAAATAGGACAAAGAATAAATTTATGGCTTTTAACTTATTTACAATTTAAAACAAATAGTCAAAATTATGGGTACACAGATTTATTGCCGTAATTTATTTATTCTAAAAAATATATTATTAATGTAGCTTAAAATAGTTAGATACGTCATCTTAAACTTTATAAGATATCCAATTTTTTTATTAAGAAAGATAAAAATAGAAAACTTTTTAACATTTGGTATTTAATTTATAAACGAAATCCATTTTTTTAGTCCCTAAAATTGTTGCGAATAGATCACAATCTAAACCAGGGTAAAGATTAAAAAATAAAAATAATTAAATCTTTCAAAGGATTTTTCACCATATTTTTGTTATTACTATTGTCAATATTATATAAATAACCAGCTGATAGACTCTTCAATGGTCGCATGGTCTAAGTCATCACTCTCTTAATGACTAGACTACAGACGACGGGAAAAATCGGGGTTTTAAACTAACTTGGGTGGTTTTTTCGAAATGGTTTTCCACTCTCCCTTTACGTAAAACTGAGTAAACTTCTTTTAAATTAAACCATGTGCAATCCGTCAAGATTGAAAGGTAGCAGCTTATAATTCACTGAGCCCGCGATGTATGATATTCCTCCACACATGACTGCAGAATAGTTTGCCTAGCTACGCCCAACGCCTAAGTTAGAGAAGGCCTTTAGTCGTTAAATTATTTCTTGACTGAGGGAAGGAGTGATGGGGGAGGGGTTATGACTTTTAGCGATGCCCAAATGGTTTGATTTAATAAATTAATTTTACTTTATTGTTCTTATAATGATAAAATCAACACCTAATATTTATATACTAAGTTAATTACTTATGTTTGCTCTCATTAACATACGAGCTGGTATTATTCTTAGCTATTAAAAGTTTAACTACGTCAAACGTTATTGGGGCACTGTTGCCCACATTGATTGGTTTTACATGGTAGCATAAAGCAAGTCTACCCTTTTCCAGAATATTCATTACTGTTTATAGCCAATTATAGATTTATTAATGATTAATTATTATATTCCACACATGTAACGTAAATAACAGACTAACTCTAAAATATTTTTACTTTATTTGTAAGAAGCTGAGTTTTAAAAATACTTATTAAATTTAAGGGTCCCAATCCTAATTTAAAGATTTTATATTATTTCCGGTGGGACAAAAAATAAATATTGATAAAATCTCATCCATTGGACATATTTTAGTTATAAAAGTGAATTTATTTGTTTCTTCAAAGTTATTATGACTGTGTATAACTTTGTGGGAGCATAGATCAATTCCATACGTTATTTAATGTTACCATAGCGGCTATAATATAACTATTAGTAAAACGCTTTAATAATTAGTACTTTTATTAAGAAAAGGCGTGGATTATTATGATTTGCGTTGATTATTATCATTTTATAATAAATTTAAAATATAGTGTTAACTGTGATTATTTTTGTCAAATCTGTTTTTTACTAAATCAATTCTGGAAATATAAACAATAAAACTGGCCATGTCGTAGGCGAGTAATAATACAATATCAGAGTAAGGAGTTTTAAATGATGATTGAAAAACAAGGATAAATATTGTTTTACGAGCTTAAAACCACTTTACATAATATCTCTGCTTTTTAAGGTTTGGAATTCAAGTATAAATATATTGTAGTTCTGTACTAATATTTAAGAATATCTGTCTATAGCCAAGGATACCTGGAATATCACAACCTATTGCGTTGCATTTATTTATATTCATCATGATGTCTCCTAGGAGAGGTTTTCGCCTACATACAGTCAGTGTTTGATTTTCTTTTAAAGATACGGCCAGATATATTTATCTCCTGAACCTTTTAACCAATTGCGGTGTGGTTGTTACTTTTGTACTGGACCAATATCCAGGCAGGTCTTAGTATTATTTGTGAATAATCAGGTGTTTCGTTGGGAGTCCTGGTGAAGGGTCAGCAGAATGTTTGTATACATTTATGGAACAATTACTTCGGGGTTGTATTTACCAGTGTGATATCTGCTCGAAACACTCACAAAATAAAATATTTAATATCTTATATTAAACAAAATTACAAAGTATAAATAATACTCTAGGAAATACGGTAAATAATGTATATTATACTGCTTCGGTGTTCATGCGGACAAAAAAAAAATCTTATATGGTCAATTTTCAGTGATTGATGAAACAGGGTTCTAGTCCTTGCCGAGAATATTAAGACTCGTTTTCCTAAATTGTTTCCCAACCTCCCTCCATGAAAATGTGGTTACATTACCTTTAGTTTTTAGTTTTTATTCATAATCCACCAGTAATTAGTAGTAAATTTGGTTCAAATATGTAATATTATGTTACTTTTAAATATTCTCCTATAGTTCACTCTGGATTTTATTATCCCCTTCACGGAAGGACGGAATTTAATCTTCCGTCTGATCAACAAAATCCAATATAGCTAAGCCTTTCAGTATTTCCAGGGACTCCCAATAAAACACCTGATTAAACTAATCTTAAAACCTGCTGTTAAAAACTACGTAAGCCAAGTTAAAAAAAACCACTGCAATCGCTTATGTGGTTATAAATATTCTAGATAAAATATACACTACATCCATCCAAAACTTTAACAGGGATTCGAACCCCAAAACTTAGATTTATCATACTACAATTTTCTCGGTTGATATCCTATAGAATAGAATTAACTATGGAATCAGTTGTTGACAAATATCCGGCTAGTCCTTCACCGAGACTCACAAAACAAAACATGATAAGATCATGCTAAAACTTGCTTGAATAAATATTCTACAAAAAAAAACTACATTTAAAGCGGTTAAGTGGTTCCATAGATATCTACAAATATCCGGCTGGCACTTCACCGGGGCTCACACCAAACCGTGAGATTATAATTATTATTCTAAAAAATGCCTGGATAAATACTCTACAGAAGAATCCAAACTGCACCACAGTAATTGTGTGGTTTCATAGATATAGACAAATATCTGGCTGGCACTTCACCGGGACTTACACCATTACACCCAATTATAATTACTATACTAAAAAATATCTGGATAAATACACTAACGAATAATAAAAACTACCCCACAGTAATTGGGTTGTTTCATAAATGTATACAAACATTCTGCTGACCCTTCACCAGGACTCCCACCGAAACACCTGATTATACACAAATAATGCTAAAACCTGCTTGGATATTGATTTAGTACAAAAGCAACAACCACACTGCAATTGGTTAAATGGTTCCAGAGATTAATAAATCTGGCCGTATCTTTATTATTATTATTATTATTATTTTTATTAGCACCGCGTCTTACTACCCGTTCGGGCTATACGCACTTAAGCTAATGTGTAATGGTGGGGTGATTGTGAGATGAAAATGAATGGACCTACAGTTTAACGTGGAATCCGAACCACGGTGGAGGCCTGGCATTCCCCATATTCACAAGATGTCTTGTCAGAGGTGGCCGTATCTTTAAAAGAAAATCAAACCCTGACTGTATGTATGCGAAATCCTATCTTAGGAGACATCATGACGAATAGAAAAAATTACACCGCAATAGGTTGTAAAATCTTAGGTATCCTTAACTATAGACAAATATTCTTAAATATAGTACAGAACTACAATATATTTTGACTTGAATATATTTATATTCCAAACCTTAAAAAGCAGAGATATTATGTAAAGTGGTTTTAAGCTCGAAAAACAAAACAATATTTATTCTTGCTTTTCAATTATTACTATACCTCCTCACTCTGATATTGTATTATTACTTGCCTACGGCATGGCCAGTTTTATTTCTTGTATTTCCAGAATTGATTTAGTAAAAAACAGATTTGACAAACATAATCACAGTTAACGTTATACTTTATATTTATTATAAAATGATAATAATCAACGTAAATCTTAATAAACCACACCTTTTCTTAATAAAAGTACTAATTATTAAAGCGTTTTACTAATAGTTATATTATAGCCGCTATGGTAACATTAAATAACGTATGGAATTGATCTATGCTCCCACAAAGTTATACACAGTCATAATAACTTTGAAGAAACAAATAAATTCACTTTTATAACTAAAATATGTCCAATGGATGAGATTTTATCAATATATATTTTTTGTCCCTCCGGAAATAATATAAAATCTTTAAATTAGGATTGGGACCCTTAAATTACATAAGTTTTTTTTAAACTCAGCTTCTTACAAATAAAGTAAAAATCGTTTAAATTTAATCTGTTATTTATGTTACATGTGTTGAATATAATAATTAATAAATTTATAATTGGCTATAAACAGTAATGAAGATTCTGGAAAAGGGAGACTTGCTTTATGCTACCATGTAAAACCAATCAATATGGGTAACAGTGCCCAAATAACGTTTGACGTGGTTAAACTTTTAATAGCTAAGAATAATACCAGCCCGTATGTTAATGAGAGCAAACATAATTAATTAACTTAGTATGTAAATATTAGTTATTGATTTTATCATTATCAGAACAATATAGTAAAATTAATCCATTAGATCAAACCATTTTGGCATCGCTAAAATACATACCCCCTCCCCCATCACTCCTTCCCAACAGTCATAAATAAGCTAATGACTTAAGGCCTTCTCTAACTTAGGAGTTGGGCGTAGCTAGGCAAACTATTCTGCAGTCATATGTGGAGGAATATCATACCTCGCGGGATCAGTGAATTATAAGTTGCTAACTTTCAAATTCGATGGAGTGTACAACTAACTCTAACATTATATCTTAATTAGTGCACACGAGCTCAATCTGAACCTTTACTAAAACCGCGGTGATAAATAATTCCACCTTATTCTATTTTCTTAAAGTAAAACTTGGTATTTTTAAATATCAACAATCGAACAAAATATATTGATGTGACCGTGGGATGAACGTTAAGATAATCTAGTATAATTTGCCGTATGATAGGCAGGTAGTGGAACGAATCTTGCATGAGCATACTAATGGTGAATTTTTTTCAGATGATCTCTTATTCACTCTTTACGCAATTAAGGGCCCATTTAATTTAAACATTTCCTTCCTCATCCCTACCCATTATGATTTTTAAATGCAGATTACTCGGATGGTTAGTAAAACATGGTGCAAAAATAATTAAACTGTAAAAAAAATGTTTTCATTTAATACGATACTTATTTTCAATCTTTGGATGAACATATTTTTACTCTAATGGCAACCTTGGATAAAATAAACACTTGTGAATTACCCACCTCTAAGCTTAATATAAACAAAAATATTAAACTAATGTTTATTCAATATAAACTGGAAAATAAACATTGCTATCACCTGGGGTCATATACTACGTACGATAAATGGTGGTGGTATATTTTCATAACAGGGAGAAAATATGTGGTTGGGGCGAGAGATATTGAAATTAGAATGCGTCAGTTAATTAAGTTTACTTCTCTCGGTTTACTCTATTCATAACTTAATATCTGCAACTTGTTCTATGTTAGTCCACTACAAGTCCTACTGGGGTGGGGATTTTTTTCTTCATTTAATTTATTTGACCCACCTCGGTGGAGTAGCTAGCTGACGTGCTAGCTTCGTGTTGAGCCAGACTGACAAGGATGGGGAGATCAAGGTTCGTAACTCGCTTGAATGAACTGGGGGTGGTTTTTTCTCAATGGTTTTTCACTCTCCCTCCGCTCAAATACTGGTTCACTTCCTCTATATTCAACCTTCCCCATTCCTAACCCATTAGCGTAATTATTATTTAAACGTATAACCCGAATGGCAAAGTAAGACGTGGTGCTAAATAAGTAAGAAAGTAATCTATTTGAGGTATTTAACGTGCACTTTCTGAAGCAACTGGTTATATTAACACACGAGAAATTCTATGAGCAAGAGAAAGAGGGCATAACAAATTTACACGAAAATAAATTTCCGCATATCTTCCGGGGTTCTTTTACGGTCATCACAATCGACATGGGACTGACGGCTTGAATTCTCCTCCACAGGAAGTTGTTCTTAGGACTTTTATCGTTAAAAAAAAACAGTTGACACCAGTTAGGTTCGAACCTACGAACATTGGATCCTGAGGCAAAAATTTTACCTCAAGACCACCTTATTAAAAAAAAATTATTTCAAATTGTTGAGCAATTCATAGCTAATAACAATCAAAACAGGTAAGCAACAAAAAAATTCTGAAATGTCTTATTTGTCACCATGAATTGAGCATTCAATCTATTTCCTTGATATACGGTATATTTTACTTTCTCTCGACACCTCGTAGAGAAATTATTGTGATTGTAAAAAACATGCTAACTCCAGATTTTGATGAATGTCAATGTTTCATGACGCGCCGAAACCAAAAAAGTGGTTTTCACGATGCTATCTGTCTGTATGCCCCTTGGGCTGGAGCTGAAACTACTTTACCGGTTGAGTTGAAACTTGGTATCTGTGGTTTACAGAAGGTGTCCCAGAGAGGTTTTTGGAATTATATATCTAACCCTAAGTTTAAGGGAGGTTTTCTGAAGGGCAAAAAGAGATAAAATCGATTTTCTTGAAAATTGATCTAACGATTTTGATTAAATTGTATATATATATACTATTTATTATCATAAATAAGATAGAAACTCTAATTTTCTCATGAAAATTACTTTGAGGGTAAATTATATAGGGAAATTTTACTTTTTTAATCATTTATTCGCAACTATTTGAGATACGAAATAGCTTATTATTGTAAGGTAGTAGTACAATTAAAGATAAAAATAACTAAATCAAATATATGTTTAAAAAACCAATAGTTTCTAAGCTATTAGCAATTGCATTTACTTTTAATTCAGGTCATTGAGAATGAATTTGATTTTTATGTTTTTTGGTGGACAAAGAATTTTCTCATTTCTCACTTTTTATTTAACAGTGTTCCTAGTTCCTAATTCCATAAACTATAGAGTAAGTAACAGTGTATATTAGTTCATTAATGATCTTTTGTGTAATGTTTCTACAAAAATAAATGGACCTAATATTGCTTTTCACATAGTTTACAAATTTTAAGTAAATTTCTATATTAATATAAAAGAGAGAGAACGTCGATGTGGTGCACCGTACCATTTATTTTACGTTCCCGCAACACCTTAGAGTGGAGAAGTATTGTGATCCTCAAAAAATAGTGCTCAATATTTTGGCAAATGTCGCCATTTCATGACCCCCTGAAACTGAAAAGTTTGTTTTTTAGTGATGCCGTTTGTCTGTGTGCTGTATCTTGGTCTAGAACTGAAACAATAATATTGATCAGGCTTAAACTCTTTATGTAGGGTTTTCATTAAATTTCCTATAGGGGTTATTGGATTTTTGGAATCAAATATCGCAGCAATTCTCAAACTGAGGTACGCGGGCACCTTTAATGGGATACCCAAGTAGCTCTCAAGTTAAAATTGGCAAAATGACAAGGGACTTATGGAAAACCCTAATTCTTGGCTTTTTTCTGGTTATTTACACTCATCTTTTTCTCCTATTTGCTCTCGGTTGGAGACAGATCTCTGAAAATTTTCAACCCTCTAGTTGAGACCTTCTACATTAGCAGCTGTCTTGCTTATATTTAAAGTAATATGAGCACATTTCCTGAACAGTCACGACTTGGTGACATACTCTTTCTCTCCCAAAGATATTACTCAAACTCGCAACGCAGTAGTAGAGATATACTTCAGTGATGTTTATATATTACAGTGAAACCTGTTTAACTAGGATCTCAAGGGACCTAACATTTTTTATCACTTATAGAAGTTTTTCATTTATCCAGTTTCCCAAATAAGCAGGTTAACTTGACTATTGTCTTAATTATAGAGGGTCCCACTATGAGAGGTCGAAATGTATATTTATCATATAAAGAGGTGGAAATGTTTATACTTATGTACATACAAATGTATATTTCATATTGTACAATTTTTATTTAAAAAACATTATGGCTTAAAAAATCAGTGATATTAGTGTGTATTAGATTGTTAGTGGCTTTAAGGTGTTTCTCCATAGTATAAATTTGATCAAATATGTCAGGATTATTAATATTTGACATCTCAAAATATTTATGTAAGGTTTCTAAGGTTTTTTCTGCATCACACTTTGATACTCTCTCTAAAGGCTCTTCACAAGTTTCACAACCCTCCTCTTCTTCTTCTTGTTCTATCTCTAAGGACTCAGAAATAATGTCGTCGTCAGTGAGCTCATCCGATACTAGTACATCATCGTCCATACGCACAAAATTCTCAAAAGTGGGCTGCAGGTCATTTTCATAGCTACTACAAGCGGCAATAATCTGGTTCCATTCTGCAAGTGTTTAACAGTTCTCTTCCTCCTCTTGTAAGCTTTCAGGTTCCGGTTCATTCGTCACTTTGAATCCAGCTTTTTTGAAGCAGTTACTAATGGTGGTATTGCTCACACAAAACCAAGCTTTTCTCGCAAATCTCATTGCCTGGAGGATGTTAATTTCAGGGATTTTATTCTCTTCTATAGATTTAAGAACGTATTGTACGACTTCTTTTCTGTAGTAAACTTTAAAGTTTTTGAAAACGCCTTGATCCTTTGCCTGTAATTTACTTGTAGTATTGGCAGGTAAATACAATAATTTAAAGTAGTCTGATTCGGGAATATTATTATGAGCTGTGCAGTTATCAACAAACAAAACAAATTTTCTTTTTTGGGCCTTTATATTGGCGTTCACTTTATTCAACCAATCCGCGAATAAGTCAGATGTAACCCAGCCCTTTTTGTTGTTTTGATAACAGGCAAAGTTTTGATACCTTTGAAGCATCTCGGATTTTTTGATTTCCCAATTAAGAGAAGTGGCTATTTTTCAGTTCCAGACATATTTGCACACACAAGCACAGTAATTCTATCTTTGCTCAATTTACCACCATGGCAAGGCTGACCTTTGATTGTTAAAGTTTTATCTGGAAGACACTTGTAGAATAAGCCCGCTTCATCAGCATTGAAGACTTTATCGGGTGAAAAATCATGTAATAAAGCTGAAAGATTTTTAATCCACTGATTACATTCATTGTTATCCACAGCATTGCTCTCTCCACAAACATTTATGAAAACGATATCGTTCCTTCTCTTAAAGCCCTCCAACCACCCATTACTACCAGAAAAAATATCAATACGCAGCTTACTCGCAAATTCTCGAGCTTTCTCCTTAATCATTGGGCCGCTTATTAGAATGTTTTTATTCCGTACCTGTTTCATCCATGTCGAGAGACATTTTTCAAGTTCAGGATACTCTGCTGGTCATAGTCGTTTTAGTTCTCCTTTTCCATCAATACACTGAGAACGTATTTTCTCCTTATATTGAATAATTCTATAAAGATTTGACTTTGGTAAATTAAACTCGGTGCACAGTTCGTCACGCGACTTTCCACTATCATATTCCAATAATAACTTTAATTTATCAGTGGACGTTAAAGAATTACACTTTCGTTTCGACATTTTTTGCATTGGTATCCACTCGTTTTTCGTACAAATTCTTAAATAGTACTGATAAGCAAAGTAAGTATGGAAGAAATTAGACTGTTTGTAAACAAGCGTGTCATAACTTGTCTAAACCTGATAAATTGTCTCACTTATACGGGTTATTGAGCTACCAAGTCCCAATTATAGAGGTAAACATCGAAAAAATCTATGAAATCTAATCTCAGTTAACAAGGTCTGAAAATTCCCCGTAACAGAGGTATTTTAATGCAAAAGTGACGGGACCTCATTGTAATTATCAATAACAGAGGTTTCTCACATAATCAGGCCCCAGTTAAACAGGTTTCACGTATTTCAATTACTGAATCAGTTGAATAAGGTTTGCAGGGTAAACACACAACACCCTTCATGGTTCATGAAAAAATAAAGGCTTTAAAATGGAAACTTCAATTTGCAACAAATAAGTTGTGAGGGGAAAACTGTAATTCTTTCCTTCTTTAGACATTTTCTTAGAATAAATGAACTTGAGCTTCATGATTCTGTTGTCAATGACACAAGAGATTGTATGGGTTTGATTGAAGAATCTGGCGAGTATTTTACTGAGAATTTAGGGAGCGAGTTCTGGATGCGAGACCCCTTTTCTACAGTGGAAGACTCCTGTCTACTAAACTTCTTTTCAACGAAATACATAATTGAACTTCCCCGTGATGAAGCCCTCAAACGCAGCCTCAAGAAAACTTCTTTGGCAGATATTTGGCAGACTTCTGGTTGAAAAGGCTGAACGAGTTTCTTCATATCGCTGACCATGCCATCAAGTTTATGATGCCTTTATCAACAATATATATCTGTAAGAGTGGTTTTACTTTCATAGTTTACCTAAATAATAAGTACTGCATTAGGCTAGATATGGAGCCAGACCTCCGCTTGAAAAAATTCAACTGGACAACCAGACATCAAAAAGTTGTGCCAAGCCATGCAACAACACCCCTCTCACTGATTCATCATATTTCAGCTCCAAAATTACAATTACAAATTTTGATATGAGAATAATGTGTTTAGTTTTTTATTTATTTTTGAACAAAATTGTCAAGAAAATATATGGAACTTTTCTAAAACTTTTTTACAGTAAAGTTGTGTTTTTTCAAACTTATCAATAAGATTCTCAATAAGAGATAATGTTAAGACTATAACAGTAGAATTATCTCTAAATAGTGTTGTCACATTTGAAATATTTTGATTACAGGTATTTTTCCCAAAAATTTAAATAGATCAAAAATATGCCAAGTAGTCATAATCTTTTTAAACCTGTAATTTGGAATATGTTTTATCTTGGGGTACATTAAACTTTTATTTATTGCCAAGAGATGCAATCTAAGAAAATTTTGAGAACCACTGAAATATCGAATTCTAAGATTAAAAGTGGTTTACTTAGGACGAAAAGAGAGAAAATCGATTTACTCGAAAACAGCTTAAAACACTGTTGATTACATTTTGTACCTAGGGATGATTTAACATTACAAACGAAATGGTGCATTTGATTATTTACAGGATATATGACTTAAAGTATACTTTATATAGGAAGATATCTCCAAGTTCAATCATGTATCTGCAACTATTTGAGCTACTTATCATTTCAAAGTTGTATAACTACTAAAAAAAGAAACATTTCTCTATCTCTCCAATATTTACCGAGCTATAAGCAAATGTATTTTTTAAATGAAGGTTTGAGAAAGAAGGAGCTAATGATTATGCTCTTAGCAGATAAATTTGTTCTTTTTTTATAAATATTTTTGTGTAGTAGTGTATACTATTTCATTTCTGCTCTTTGGTGGAATGTGATAATTTCTCTTTTTTTTCTGCAAAAAAATCCTATTATTTCATTTTATATATTTTATGAGTTTAGATAATGTCAAAATTTTTAGATAAAGGGGCGAAAAAGTTGATATGGTGCACCATACCATTTATTATTTCATAAATGTTCAGCCCTAAAGAGATTTTTGATCATCCGATGAACGAGAATTGATTCAAAATAATATATTAAATCTGTAAATATAATGTCAAAATCTCTCATTTATTATGAAAATGGTTAAATAATGGTAATGGTAATGGTAATAATGGCTGGCTGGTAGAAGATATAATTCAGAGTATATGTAACAGCAGTTGCGTCGAGGGGTATAGGAAATGTATTTTGGAAAAAAACACTCTCAGTTCACTTGACCGGGATATGAACCCCTATACTTGCATCATTTTCACTTCAGTCTTTTGGGAGAGTGACACCATAGACCTTGCGGCCACCAAAACAGTCAATTAAGCACTACATATTTTTTTGAATTCCAACACAAATGCAATATTGACTAAATGTTTAGGACAACCTGTATATTTGTTCAAATACTTTGTGAAAAATGTCATCTTGACAGGAGGACCAAACCAGAAACCTTTGGCTTAGCACGTCAAATATCTACCACTAAGCAATCCAGATTTGGTATTTCAATTTTGTGTTAAATTGCCAAATTATCTTACAAATTAGTATTTCTGTAAACAATATACCTCGCTCCCACCATTCAATAGTCCTTACTTCCTCTATTCAAAAATTATAAATACATCATGTTAAGAATTATGTCATGTTGTTACCCTTACTGCAGTATTAAGATTTCTCTTTAGCGTTAAAGTTAAAATATTTCATATATATTTTATCTTTGTATTTGGAGTAGATGTTTTTACTTGGTGATAAAGTTACACAGAAAAAATAATAATACCATATGCATTAGTTTATTATATTAACAGAGAATAATATTGGTTTAAGACGTGAGTCTAGCAATATATGTAAACATTAAAAAAATGTGTTAGGTACATGAGTGATAGCTTAGAACAATTACAAATGTATATAGTTGAGATGACCTTTTATAAGGGAAAACCCTGTTGAATGGCCGTTATAATGAAAAGAATGGCCAGATTTTAAAACCATGTATACTCTATTTATCCTGAAAGGTAGCAGTCTTACCTCAACGGATTACATTATGACCTTATCTTTTAAGCTATATCATAGTTTAGACATGCAAGGTAAGCTTGCTACCTCACAAGGTAGATGAAGGGTAGAGTACGTACATCGTTTGGCTTAGGCTCTAAGAATATCACTGCCAAATTTCGCTAAAATTTGGTCAGTCTATTTGGCAGTTAAACATGGACAAACAATAATACAGAAAGATTTTTTTTAGTGTCCACCATCTTAGAACGGATAACCAGATCGTAGAATCATGTATATACTTTGTTAGACCTAGGTTCAAACAAAGCTACTTACAATTTCGTTAAAAATAGTATACGCATTTAAAATTTATCATGTAACAAAGATACGGATAGACAGATGAAATGCCAAATGGTCCATTTAGATCAGGACCTCACTACACCTAGTCAGTTAAAATAAATCTAATAATGGCACGCAGTCAGTAACACATATTAACTTCAATTCATTATCAATGTGTCTTGTCTCTACAAAAAATTGCTTTCATTTATTATAAGTCATCTTAGCTACTGAATATTACATCGTTTTCACGAATGCATTACAATATCTGTTATATAGGTGTACATGTATTTATTGACTTTTGGCCTATTCCTTAATTACACCACTTAAATTTAAATTCATTGGAAGTAAAAGTTTAATTTTAATAAAATGAAAAAAAAAGAACCAATAATTTCTGCAATGATGAACACACGGACTAAAATCAACGTAGACTTAAAGTTTGGGGTTCCAATCCCTGCTAGGTATTAAGAGAGTATTTTTTCCTTAATTGTACACCATTCTTCATATACGAAAACGCAGATTTTATATTTATTATCAGTTCTGTCTACCTATTTCCTAGCCCAATAGTCTAACTAAATTCAGATAATCCACTCAGATACTAAGGCGCAATGTAAAGAAATCAAGTTAATGAAAAAATTGACCACTATCAAGAAATAGAGCCACCTCAATGTATCATGATTCCAATTCTAACATAAGTCATCCAGAGTCAAGTATTCCCCTACACGTTGATCAAAACCTCTGGGGATGAGATGACTCTGCAATTAATAAATAGCTATCGTAGCGTGGCTTTACAGTAGCTTATCGGATATCGAAACATTCCTTACTGAACTATAGATTATTCAAATCTCACTTGCTTTCCAAGCTAGTGCAGATACTTGAATAAGTCTCACGTAAACATATGATCACTTTTTGAAGCCCAGTACTTAAAGGTTATTGAATACTGATGAATAAATATAGTATAAACTTAACAGACACACTTTATATATTACAAATATTAGTATGAATACTATAAATGTTATTACGACGCGAACTATTTATTTAACTTCTTTTAATAGAATTAGAACTATTAATATTTTATATACACTGATCGATTTTGAATTAATCAAGATTTGTATTATTGTGGTGTATTTTATTTATATAATTAATGAAACTATTCCTTTGTGTGTATTCTGAGCAGAGCAGATGTGCTTTAACCTCCTGCCACTTTGTATGTTAGGAAAAATGATGTTTCTATTTGCGTGCTCGAGGTGTTTTGCCTCTTTGTGTTTAAGTGAAATGCCTGAAACTGGGACTTGTGCTCTTTTTGTAAAATCATCTTTCATGAAAAATAACTCTCTACTAACTGTGTAAGACAGTGCATATCAGGATTATCTTTAAAATGTGTGAAACTTGGGTATTGTTTGTTTTTATGTGTGTGTGTGTGTGTGTGTGTGTGTGTGTGTGTGTGTGGGTGGGTGGGTGGGTGGGTGCGCGCGCGTGAGCGCCCCACGTCCTACTACCCATCCGGGTTATATACATTTTTAAATAGATGAGTAAGGATTAGAAAGCTATACTTTAAAAGAAATGTACATAAATCTCAGTGGAGGGGGAGTGAATTAGTATTCACAAAAACAAAACAGCCTCAATATAACAAGCTGAAATTTAACCCTATTCTCAACGTCCTCTGCAAACTAGTCTAAAAGAACTTGACGTTTAGCCCACGTGCTGTTCATTGGCTTTAAGATGTTTCATTAAATGTCAATGACGTTATATCGATTAATGGTTACCATCCTTAAAAACGGACATTAACTCTTTATGAGTTTATGTTTGGAGATGTAGGTACAAGCTTCGCCGGTTTATTTATTCTCTTTAAAGCAATACTATTCTGATAGAAAATCTTAGCTTCCCTTCTCCCTTGAATTATTCAATTAACACCTACATAGATTATCTAGAAATAGCTCTACCGCTCCAATATGTTATAGAAGCCATATAATAATTGACTCTATACATTTTATTCTGCTCTTTTTCCATGTAATTAGAAAACCAACACAAGAAAACGTAGTTTTCAATGTTGAAGTTGTGGAGCTAATTTACAATACTGCCAAAAAATCCTTATCCTGCATTCAAACTAAAAATATTCAACAATTCAATAGGGACCATTCATAAAATAAGAGCTAAGAAATACAAGAAGTCCATTAATCCTTTATATGAACCCAGGTCATATGAGAATATAGTTGCACTGAAGTGTGTCAGATAAAACTGCGTACAAAAGAAGTAATAAATAATATTTAACGGTCACGATTGAACATAAACAAAAGTAGACATATGTTTACTTAATCAGATAGTCACAAAAGTATGCAAAAAAGGCAAGATAAATCAAAAGAAATCTTTTTTCGAATCTAGGCTTGTACAGTACACCAAGATCTCTCTGAAACAAGATCCCTGCGTGGAGGGTGTGAACTTTTAATGGTACTAAACTTAGAACTAAATAAATAATAACAGGTTTCCATTTTTCAGGTCAGGTCAGGGAAAGTAATCCAATATTAAAACTAGCAACGGAGTATGGCTGCTATTGTAAGTTTGTATGGTTGGATACTTCCTGTACAAATATACTTATGATTTTAATCATACGATAAAGCAAAATATGCATGGGTGGAGAGTAAAAACGGACCAAGTTCCTATCAATAAGTACCTATGCATTTTATCAATAACTAAATTGCTTAAACTAAGAATTTTTAAATTATTTCACTTATACTAAAGAAGCTTTCACCAGATAAAATATGTTTTAAAATAATATAGTTTATTCTCAAGCCTTGAGTTTGTCCCTATGATTTTGTTCTTATAATTATTAAATTAATAGTTTATAAGTCTAATAATGTAACACATATCTTAGGTTTCTAAAATAAGGTTTTCAAAACTAAAATAATGCCAAGGCCTATACAACCAGAATATTTGAGATACAATTGTACAGTATGTTTACAATATTATAAAGGTTAGACCAAATATTGAGGGATTTTATAGATTATAACAGCAGTTGACCAATTATAAAATTTTCCTGGAAATTTTGTGTCGGAAGCGGTTTTCCATAGTAGGCCTGCCTCGTGCAAATATTTACAAATATTTTATATATAAGAAATGCATAATTAGTTATTTTACCCTCTATTCCCTATATAACTTACTTACACGGGTTAAACTATAGCATTAGGAACTCAAACATTCACTACAGCACTTACAATAGTATGCCACCTACCCCTATCTTTATTTAGTTTCATCCAGTCCTTCTCATTACACCCTTTCTCTTTCAGGTATATTTTAAATTTATTCTCCTATGAGCGTCTAGGTCTTCTCAATGGTCTCTTTCCATTGTGTTTGCCTGTCAATACCTTGACCATGATTATAGATTTTCCCATCTACGCAGTATGTCCTTCCCACCGTAATCTGCGAGATTTTACTATCCAAAAAGTATTTTGATTAGTACAGGGTACGTAACTCATCATTATATAGAACTGCCATTGTTTAATTTCAAGTCTAAACTTTAATAGTGGATCTGATATCCCCGATACTACTTATGATAATTTATTTATATATTTGAAACCCATCGTAAATCCTATTTTTACGTCCACCCTGTCTTACTCTATATTATGGCTATCAAAATATGTACTCTACTTACAGTCAATAGTATACGTTAGTTATAGCATTCTATGTTATAAAAAGCTGCAAGCATATAGGTTAATTTATAGCCGAACGGTTAGTAAGATGAGTTGCAAACATATATATATATATACACCAGCTAAAAATATGACATATTAATTTTGGTAAATGCCTTTATAAATAACAAACAATTAGCTATGCCTATAAATTTACTGGATGCTGCTACTTAATTATCTAAACAACATATTTCAAAAGACAACACACAGTGATAATAAGAATTATCCTTATCCTGAGCAATTAATTCTTTTGGGAATGTTTTGTTCACTGTGTGCTGCCTTCTGGCAGTTGAAAAAGGCGCCATTATAAAGAACTCTACTGTCGTACATGTTTATCTATTTGTCAACGTATCAAACAATTTCGCTGTATCGTCTAACGTCTACTTGTGCTTTTCACATACATATTAATTACATTGATTTCTTAATTTTTCATTATAATGTGCAATAGTTTTCATAATTCTCTTTGTTCTGTTAAGGCCCAAGCTTATGTATGTTATATGATGTGTTGGAAAGTTTATTCGTCTTGTTTGGAAGCTTTGGATTAGCAAATGAATAATTCACAAAACATTTCTAAAGTCATGTAATATCTGTTATCAATGAACGTTATTAAGCTTGACACGGTTTTAACAGTGTTGGAAAGAATAAGTTTTTAACAATAAATAGATTTATTAAACAAAACAGATATAACAAAAATTAAGAATTTACAATAATATCGAAAAGTAATACATTTGAAGTTTGATTCAAACAGTTAGGCTTGAGAATAGTGAAGTATTGACAGTGGCTACACAGGGCAGTGCAGTCGCCAGGCCACAGGTAGAAGTATTTATAAAAGGGAGAACAATTATATAATTACTAACAAAGATAGTGAACAAGATATGCATGTAACTTTGAATAGTTTTGCTTGATTAGGCTTTCATAATAATATCCATTAAACATTTAGGATAATCAGGAAGATCTGTTTTTAACAGCAGTAGATGGCTATGAAACAGGTGTCAACAATAGGGTACTATGGCCGATCATATTCCCCTTTGGTATTGCCTGGGCCTTCAATAGTACATAGAGTTCTAATAGCAAATACATTGAGAGCAACTCAAAAAATGGGAGTCAATTAAAAGGAAAAAGAAAAAGGGTATTATTTGCGCGAACCCCACTATGGCTCTAGAGCAGTTCCCTGGGTTGTGCACCCTAACTAATAAAGTACGTGAAGCGTAACTACTTGACCAACCCAAAATATTGATATCAATTAACTGAACTGTAGTAAGGAAAAGTAAACAGACAACTTGGTGGTAGCCATCCATAAATTGAACTGATGTTAACGACGTACAGGGAGTCATGATAAAACTTTAACTCAAAAAGATTAATGGAACTTGTGGAAGTTTTTTATAAGTCAAAATCTAAGACATTATAACTTTCTAAGCCAGAGGCTCATAATGTAAAGACATTATTATAAGGACCCATAAAAAGCGGCCAGGACTTGACTTACTAGGTCACTAGAACCGGACTTGTCCTTCGGACTACAAGACACAATGTTTAAAGAATTAACTGAAAGATCCCCCATCTTGAATTTAACCAAAACTTTACTGGATTAACTATTCCATTTGACATCATTTTAAAACAAATAAGCTTCTTCCAAAAAATATTAAATTTAAATCTAGAACTACATTGTCTAGTTTTTATTTTAAACAAAAACTAGACCCCAAGTCTTAAGGATTTGACGACGGCAGCTGGATACTTAAATAGCCTAGGCATGACGTCCTAGCCAGCGAGGTGGTGGATCTGACGTCCCAAACCCCATGGTTGTCGTTAAGGTGGTGGATCTGACGACCCAAGCTCCATGGATGTCGCTCTTCTTTGTTACAGGTGGTGCAGAGAATCATCCTTCGACGCTCGGTGCTGTAGAACGGGTCTGTACCTTGAAACTGTGAGACCGTCTTATATAGTCTCAACCTGATATGAAAGTAATAAAGTAGAGAGAGCGATAAAGTCAGAAATGTAGATAAGGAGAAGGACGGACGAAGGAGAGGAGAAAGGAGAAAAAGCAATTAACAAAAGAAAACCACTTGCGAGGAAAATGGAAGAGGGGACAAGTTCCTTGGCTCGCCGTTAGAGCTGCATGAGCAGACGGTCATTGCGTTGACGACCGTATACATTTCTTCTCTTCAATAGATCTAGTGATGATAGCAAGTGAGCACGTGTGGCAGCCATTATTGAACAATTGTGTGTTTCAAATTAGTGGCCCCATGAATCGAATAACATCTTGAACGGGTTGGCTCGCCTTAAGAGCTGCATGAGCAGACGGTCATTGCGTCAACGACCGTATGCATTTCTTCTCTTCAATAGATCTAGTGATGAGAGCATGATAGTACGTGTGGCAGCCGTTATTGAACAATTGTGTGTTTCAAATTAGTGGCCCCATGAATCGAATAACATCTTGAACGGGTGAGTGCTTATCAAGTAATCTTATATTTAAATATCTTTTGTGTGATTATATTATTTAGGAACAGTTAATAGTTTTATGAGAATTTGTGATATAGAAGTATTTTACTATATTTTTCTATAGGCAGCATGGCAAGCGTATGTAAGTTTATCCGACATCATCCAACGGAAAAGGGTATGCGTTAAGGTATTTTTTCCATAAATACGATAATATTAATCCTCTTCTTTGATATCTAGTACAGTAATTATAGAAGGACGATATTTTTGACCAACCACGTGTTTGAATGTAGGAAGATACGTAATTTTATTAGACTGCAGCTAGTCAGAGAAAATAAACTTCGAGGTAGATTCAATTAACATAGTTTATTTCTTGTATAAATATTAAAAATATTGATTTTTAATTGTAGCTGTCCAATCTGTCTGATTGACACGCTACAATAGTAATTAAATTTATGATTTGTTTAGTTAATTTAACACAATAGCAAAAGAATTGGTGCAAATGAATAATAAATAAGAATTTAAATAAATGACATTTTATTATTTTAACCAACAACGCAGCAAATATATACGATAACTACAAAACTATAGACTGGACAAATAAACATTCATTCCATGTCGACCTCAGTCGACCTCATTTAATTTGCGAAGCCATTAATAACATCTAAAGCAGAAATTATATGTGAGTGTATGGGTCTCTAGAAAAAGATTATCCACTGCTAGATGGGTTACAAAACTGCAATTTGGCAGGATGATAGAGGGATTACCTCTTATAACAAGAAAAGTTTAAAAATGAGAAATTTCAAATAGGCCACTGGTAATTTGATGGTCTTGGGGGGTCTAAATATATTTAAAAAAACTGTTAATGAAGTTATATAATTGAAATTAAGCAGGCAGGTAGAGAGATATGGTTCTAAATAATAACAAAAAAAAGTCTTAAAATTTGAGATTTCAAATTTGGATGTGGTGAAATGGGGTAGGATTGGATCAAAACTTTAAAAAATTATAGAAACAACAACTTACAAGGGTAGTGTTAAACTTAAACTCTACTTGAAGGTTAAGAGATTACTCCAAATAAAAAAAGTCCAATAATTTAAAACATTTAGTTAGAGTTTGGTTAAACATAGAAACATTTGGCAGGAATGAAATAGAACAGCTCAAAATACCAAAATAGTGCCTTGATATTTGAAATATTTAATTGGGGTTTGTGAAGTAGTGGGTTTTCTAAATTTTCAAAACTTATATATAAATACTACTTATTTTGGTACAAGGTGGAAATTTTATAAGCAGGTATTGGAGCCATTCCAGGCAGACATTAAAAAAAAATCAATGTGAAGGACAGGAAAACTATGGTAGGAGGGTTTCCCCCAAAAATTTCAAAAACTAATATAGTAGAACAATTCCAACATGATAACAAATTGAAATAATTACATATATGTAAGTAGAAGGGGAAGCAGGAATGGGGAAGGTGAGAGATTGCTGGACATATGTCAAAGAAATGGGTTTATGGTGGGATCTCATTTAAGAAAAGGGAAAGCCACAAGGTGATCCTGATACAGTAATGATTGGTCAAGGAAGTCTGTTAAGAACTACATGATTTAGGACGAATTGATATTGCAACATCATGGATGTGAAGTTATTTTCATCGGAGGCCCTTGAAATTTACCATAGGTTGCTTATGACGAATCTCAAAGTAAAGCTGGAAAATTGGACGTTTAAGAACGAGGAAAGAAGGACAAGCTTATGAGAATTGAAAGAGGAAGACTATAGAAAGGAGTTCCAGAGGATAATACAGGACATTGTAGTAAGGTAATTGCTGGGGACAGGGGAGGGGGAGTAGAGAAGATTCAGAAGGTTAATGGTGGAGCAGTGGAGGAAGTCTGAGGGAGAACAAGCAACAAAAGGAAATGGAATTAAGCTCATTGGTGTATTGAGAAAGTGATAGAAGCAATGGGCAAGAAGACTAGGGCCTTCAGGAAGGAGTGGTTTAAACTGAGTGCAGTGAAGACAAAGGAAGTGTGTGGATTATGAAAAAAGGATGTAAAAAATATCTTAAAGGAGGAAAAAAGAATTTGGATTGAAAAGTGGTCATAGATGATGTAAGTGGTTAGCAAGGAGAATATGAAAATGCTGTATAAAATAGTTAAGAGTAGAAGAAGTAAGCGTGAAAAGGGTGTTGTAATGGTGGACAAGAATTAAAATGAGGTGGGTACAAAAGAGGAACTTAAGGAGATGTAGAAGGAGCATTTTGAGGTGTTTCTAGAAGCAAATGGGAAATCTGAGGAAGAGAAAGTGAAAATCGAAAAAGTCAACAGTCAGGAAAGGGCCATGGTTAAAACCTGGAAGGGTATTGAAGAGGCACTGTGGAAAATGAAGGGTGGGAATTCACCAAGAGTATATGAGGCTAGTAAAGAGCTGCTGAGAGCATCGGGAGTAGTGGGACTACAGTGGATATACCAAGTAATGAACATAGCGTGGAAGGAGGAGGGGTATCCAGGAGACAGTAAGAATGGGCTGATTGTCCCTATATTTAAAAGAGGGATAGGAAGAAGTGTCGGAATTATAAGGGGAAGGGGGATTTACATACACTTATGTACTATTGTGCAAAGATCTGTGAGAAAGTGTTGGAGAAAAAAGCAAGAAGTCTTGTGAATGGGGGATTGAGAGAGGAGCAATATGGCTTGAGAACAGGTAGGTTCACATTAAACCAAATATTCACCGCGAGGTAGTTGCAGGAAAACAATTACGAGTTCAGGAAGGATCTGCATATGGCCTTTCTTAACCTTCAAGCAGAGTTTCTGCTAGCGGGTGCAGAAATAAGGCGTGGAAAGCGTTGAAAGATAAAGGGATGGAAAAAAGAATATTGGTAAGAGTTAGATAAGTGTACAAGAAGACGTGAGCTGTGAGACATGGGAGGGGAGATGACGGAATGGCTAGAAACAAGGATGCGTGGACTCACCATTGTTGTTCGTGATAGTGACGGATGTAATGATAACAGCTGTGGTAGAAAGAGTAGGGGAAGGAAACATGAAAGCAATGGTGTTTGCAGATGACCTGATGGTGATTAGAAACGAGGAGCTAGGAGTGCAGTTACGGTTCAATATGTAATAAGGCTCTAAGACAAATATGTAATGAAATCTAATGCAAAGGAGAGTGAATCGGCTATTACAACAAAGAATTAAAACAATCACAAGAGAGTAGTAATATTAGGAGGAGGACATCTGAAGAATGTGGAGTGTTTAAAATACCTGGGAACTGTGGGAACTGTGCTAAATAAAAATGTAAGAAACGAAAGAGAAATAGGAGAAAGAGGGAGGCAAGAAGATTCCTTTTATAAAAGCAACTAAAGCTTGGTATGGAGTAGAGATATGCCGCAGAAGTGTAATGTATGAGATACAGGGCATACTTTGTTCTAATATTGAAGCAGGTATCANTTGTAATCATTTAGATGAAGAATGGACTAACATCAATGATATAAATTAAACCAATAGTCGTTTAAGGTAGAAAACTCTTTCAGACCGACTTTATTGACTCTTAAAAGTAATAGTAAAATCTTTCTACCATCATCTTAGTGGAAGAATGAACTAAGATCAGGTGTATATATTTAATCAATATTCGCTCTTTCATAACATCCCCATTAAACCTTATGTGTACTTTCTGGCCTAGGAAGATTCTTCATTACTCATCTTGGAATACCTATTACGAATACATTATAAATATATAATATATGTATACTATATATATACTATATTTTAAATATATATAATGTATGGTGTTCGAAAAGGAGATGCAAATATATCTAATTTTCCCTCCACATTTAGGTCATCATCATGCACAGTTTCCTCCACTGGCAGGGTCTGTCTCGAACATAAGCCTCTCCATTTACTCCTGTCCTCCCACCACTTATTTTCCTTCACGCCAGTCCAATCCACTCCTCTCCACAATCCTGTACCCTCCCTTCAGCCCCTTGTCTCTAGGTCCTCCTCTTGGTCTCCTACCTGCCACCTCCATTTTGCGCATCCTCCTTGGAACTATTCCCTCTCTCATCCTATTCACATGTCTACACCCTTTCAATCTTGCCTTCTCTATCCTATTCTGCAGGTGTCCTTTCTTCACTATCTCTCTTGTTGTTTAATTTCTCTCCTTGTCAAACTTTGTCACTCCTAGACTAATTCTTAGCAACTATTGGTTTAATTTATATCATTGATGTTAGTCCATTCTTCATCTAAATGATTACAAAATATGTTTAAGAATCAATAGGGTTGGATGTCCTTAAGAGCTTATTGATTAAATATTTAATATTCGTCTTAGTCTACACTAAGTGGTTATAATGTTTGTATAAGGATCGATAGGGTTGTCCATAAAAAAATAGTTTACATAATTAACGAGTCGATTCATATCGTTAGGTTTGGTTTGGTAGTGGCCCTTCAAGGATAGAAAACAAAACAGGGGTATAAATGCCACCTAATATCCCTCAGAACCAGGGGCTGACGGGCAACACTCATTACAAATATAAATCCGTCCGAGAGGAGGGCGAAGGCTCAGGGACCAAGACGCAACACGCATAACCCCATCATGCTTATCACCCTTTCTCACAAATGCGGGTACACTTATTCTTACTCTACAGACTTCTCACTTTCTTAATACTAATGGTACTGTCTTCCTCGACGTGTCAAAAGCTGTCGACAATGTTTGACACAAATAACGGATTTAAAAAATCCTTTCCTAGTATTTCCTTTCCACCTAGTTAAGATTCTTCAAGCTTGTCTTTTAAACTGAACCATATTCATAACCAATTGGAATGCGACATTTGGAGATATCTGGGCAAGGGCTGCGTGGGAGTCTCCATTGGGTCCTTTCATATACAGTCCTTATGTGAATGACATCCCAAAGTCCCTAGACAACAAACAGTCCGGATTTGTACATGAAGTACACAATAGACAGCTAATATAATTTTTTTTGTGCTCATATATCATATGTGGATTTAAATTAAAACCTTGTAAGCGTGATCCTTAACCTTAGTGGTTATTGCATATGTTCCGTCTGCTCCAGATGCAACTTTGAAAAAGACAATAACATATTTGGAACTTACCGAAGCGTGTTTCAAAGGTACTAGGCAGAAAACAACTGTCATATTTGCGTAATTGCTATGAATACCGTAAAGTGGGGATTATTTGTGACGAGGGGGGCGTGATTATAACTATTCTAACGGATAGGAAAATGAACTTAAGCCAATATTTGAAGCCTACAGAAATACATGGAAGCAATAGCGAGAACATCAAAGTATGTTCATGGTGAGAAATTTAAAAACCGGGTCACACTGCCTTAGTTACAAAAATATCCCACCAATCACAAACTACCCCCCCTTTACGATAATTTTGACTTTAAAGGAGGGAGTAATAAATTTAGTTTGTCTATTCCAAGCCAATTGTCCACTATAGAGTAAGATTAAGGGAGGAGCGGTGATAGAGATGGCTTATATTTAATGCCCAAAGTTAGTTAACGACTGGTACTACATCCATATGAACTCAGAATCGTTTGTAACCACCTTGCTTTCACCACACGTAAATAATTCAAGCCCGCTAGAGTCACTCGGAGGAGTTTGGGCAACACATTAAGATGTATAGCTTATGCGACCTCGTCCAAATCACGTGGTTTATTGAGTGCTTACGTCAGAGTTCAGAGTCAAGGTTTGTTCAACGAAAATACCTATTATTTTTAATCTGTCAACTTTTTATTGACCTTTATGCTCTCTCATTTGTTTGTAATAGAGTTACGTCAATCCTTCTATTATTTTCTTCAACTTTACAATAACTCCAGCTACCTGAGCAAAAAAGAATGTTGTTATTTTAATTTACATTTTGAACGTTACCTAAGACAACAAACACAAAGTTTGATTTGTTAGAAATTACTGCAAAGATTTTGATTGGATTTCACTCATTTAGTGGTGACCTGGTGGTCTAGGGGTAAGGTGTCAGACTTCTATGCTGGCGGCCGGGGTTCAATCCTCGGTCCCGGCAAAGATTTATCTGATTACCAAACCCTTCCTTTACCTCTGACAAGACCTCTTGTGAATTTGAGGAATGNACCTCTGACAAGACCTCTTGTGAATTTGAGGAATGCCAGGTCTCCACCGTGGTTCGGATTCCACGTTAAACTGTAGGTCCTTCATTTCATTTCACATTCACCCTACCATTTGCGTAAGTGCGTATAACCCGAACGGGTAGTAAGACGTGGTGCTAATAATAATAAGAATAATTCACTCATTTACATAAACAAAGATACCAAATTATATTTAGTGGGTTGCATGCCCTTAAAGAAAATATACATTTACTAAAAATTTGTAAGATTTGTGGAACAAATTAATGGTTATATACATTGTCGTAGAAACAATACACCAAATATCAAAAACATACACAGTTTACTCTATGGCATCAGGAACTAGGAACACTGTTCCAGAAAAATTGAGAAAAGAGAAACATATTTTTCCACCAAAGAGTATAAGACTCAAATTCATTTTCAAAGAACCTAATTAAAATCTATAAATATTTGCTTATAATTGAGAAATTACTGGTTTTATAAAAATATATTTTAGAGAAAAGATTTTTATCTTGAATACAATTTTACAGTGATAAGTTATTTCAAATCTCAAATAGTTACTGAGAAATTATGAAGATTGGATAATTGCCCTCATATAAAGTACCCTAAAAGTCATTTTTATGAGAAAATGTGAATTCCCATCTTGTTTATACAAACAATATATATATATATATATATATTAAATTTAATCAAATTAGTTGGAGTAAATTTCGAGAAAATAGATTTTCTCCTTTTTACCTTCAGTAAACTACCCCTAAATTTAGAGTTAGATATCTAATTCTAAAGACCCCTAGGGGAGACCTTATGAAAACCCCAGCTACCAAGTTTTATCTCAATCGGTAAAATAGTTTCAGCTCTAGCCCGATCTACAGACAGACAGACAAACAGATGGCATTGCGAAAACAACTTTTTATGTTTCATGGGGTATTGAAACGTTGACATTTATCAACAGCTTTAGTTCAATTTTTTTTAACGAACACGATACTTTCTCTCCTAGGAGTCGAGATAGAGTAAAAAAGATAATATTATTAACTATAATAATCCCAAAAAACAAATAGTACCAACAAACAATTGACTGTGTATATATATTGAAATTAATTCTGTAAAATAATGAATAATCTTGACTTTTGAGTGAATTCAAAAATCTTGACGAAGCATCTTCACAATAAAGTAGTTAATTAACCTAAATTCAAGTTTCTGATTTATACTAAGTCTGCTCTGGTTAGGGATACATATCAAAAATCCCGTGATAGCCATTGAATGTATATTATCAGTCAACTTACCACTAGTAAATTTAAATACAAGGAAATAATATTTTCTAAAACAACTATCTTATTATATTGATTATTTCTCAAACTTTAAAACAGTACAACAGGAACTTAATGCCTACTTGATGCATTATTACAGTTCGTGGCCAAATAAAGACGCAGACGTTACAGTTCAAATATAATAATAATCATTATTATTATTTGACGAATCTCACTGAATGATTCCCACAAGAAGCCAACTTCTCAAGCTCACACCATTTGCCTTGAAACGTGGCAATCACAACGTCACAGTTTACACTGTTTTAAGATAAAATATAGTGGAATCGGGTTATGTAATCTTGTTACCTTCCAGCCTTCAGGATAGTCGGAACGTAAACCTAGAGGAAAATTACGAGAAAATTGAATTGGCAAACAAGGCACATCTTTTAAATAAGAGCATTTTTAAAATTTTGTTCTTGTGAAAAATTGTCTAAAAATTAACAATTTGGTTTAATATTTTGTAAAATCAGACACGTCATATTAAGTTACACGCATTAAGCTAATACCTGCTTCGTTGGCCGCATGGTATTAGGCTTCATTCTCGTGTTAGACTAGGGATATCGGGGTTTGAGTCCCGGTTGTATGTACTAAGGGTGGTTTTTCAAAATTGTTTACATTTTCTCTCCGTAAATCCTATAAATACAACCTTCCTCATATTTAACTCACTAGCATAATTAATGCATATGCGTATAGCCTAAACAGGAAATAAGACGTGTTTTTAAAATAAAAAAGATTACATTATATATATACTATAGCTTAGGTTTCTAAAACAGTAGAAAATTGATAGCTGTAATAGCTATTGCAGATTTATTTGAGTTTACCAGTAAAATTCAAGGCTAAATATAGGCCTAATGATGTGTAATTTTAGTCGGTCCCTGAAACTGGACATATATGTTGTGTTGTTTTGCGAGAACAAGTTACTTAGAAGAGACTTACAGTTGAGACTGACAAAAAATAGTTAATAGCTAAATTTGTAGATATTTTCATTTGACAATTTGTTTACCCTTAAGGGTAATAGGATAACCTTGTATGACCTCACTATGGCGTAGATTATTAGATAAGGCTATAGTTAAATCTATCAGATTAAAATGAGTGTACACTATTAACTGCTTGTTCATCTGTTCGTAACTTATAGTATGTATAGAAGAGTATGTATTAATGAGTAATATGAGTGGATTTATTTTGGCATACTGCGACATTTCAGGACGATAGCGTTCTGATTCGAGGATTTGACGTATCGATGTCATCACCTAATGGTAGTTTAAGCTGTGTGGCGTACTAAGATGCCCATGACATCCAATCCTAAGATCGAGCGTACTAGGGCAGACAATTCCAGGTTACGGCTCGGTTGACTTTGGTGATTTCGTGCAGCCGAAACTAAACTTGGTCTCATCTTTCTGCTCTATCTGGTTTTCGCGGAAGGATGTAGACGTTTACTAACCCGCGCATGTGTGACCATAGGTATCCATGATCTTGTAGACGGATTTGTTTGTGAGACTCCCATTCCTGGAAAATTTTCTGAACTTGAGGATGATTCTCTTATTTTATATGAATTACATTACTATAACATACAATGTTTCCAGACATGTAGGTGAGCTTTCACCGTCGATATTCTATCAATAAACTAATTGTCTGAAATGGCATTCCGGATTGGTCCTCATGTTGCACAGATTTTCAAGTTTTATAGTAAATAATAACAAATTGCAAAGTGAACAAGAGTCAAGTTATGCTTTCTGTGGCTTGTATATCGACGTATCAAATATTCTTACGTCAAGTCAGTTCTCATCCGTGTGCGTTGCTCCATAGCGTGTCCGTAGAAGAGTATATCTGGACGTTGGAAATGAGCCATGCGTTTTTATTTATCTTTGGTTGGACAGTACGCTTGATGGGTCAGTTAAAGAAGGTTATTTTGTAAGCTTAGCCTATAGGATCTTATACTTAGAAATCTAAAATGCAAATGGCATGACTTAATATGTATTACCAAGGAGAACAATGGGAATAAAGTATATTCGCTATCTCATCTGTTGGACAATTTTCTTGCAGACTTATAGAAAGTTTGATTTAACGTCAGTTTGGTAAAATCTTTAGAATATATACGGAAAAAATAAATGGCATGACTCGAAAAGATAGCTTTATAGTAACCATATACGCCAATCTATAGACTTATAATAATTGAAAGTCTGGTAAACCTTTATCTAAATATAGTTCATTATTTGAATTAGCTCAGACTATATTAAGAGCCTGTCCGACTTATCGTTGAACCTTATCCAGCAGTCGGAAACTAATATATTTCACAATTGATAAACAAGAGTTTGCATGCTAGGTTCGTAAAAATATTTACTAGTGGAAGCGACCAACGTTTTCACAGATGCGATGACGAGAAAATGTTTCCCGCGATGTTTATATTTCATCAGCCCAAACAGTTGGAAGTCAGGAGGTGCCAAAACCGGACGCTACGGTGGGTGTGGTAGGACAGGCCAGCCAAATCAGGCTGAAAGCGAAAGGTTATCTTTTTCTCTGGCTTAGCTCTGGAAATTCGGGCCTTCAGTTTAGTCAGCGTCGTATTCAATGTTGATGATCTATCCTGGTTCCGAAGACCCAGAGGGATCGTGACTTTCCTATTTCAAAAGACAGTTCACATCACTTTACCAATCAATGGTTGCGTTTTGAACATTTTCTTTGACGGAAAATTTACATGTCACCACTTCATTGGCTGTCGTTTTGATTCTGGCTCGTAGTGCTGACAACACGTCTCGTCACCTGGTCCAGGAAACTATCACCTTCCGCGTCGTAGTGGTTCAACAGGTTCTGAGAGACATGGTGGTCTCTTTATTCCTATGTGATGCGTTCGTGGGACCCACCTGGCACAAACTTTGTAATATGCCAACTTTGCCTAGATTGTTTCTAACGCATTGAAGCCAACATTCTGCTCCGTACACAGTTACCTGTTCGTAATACACTGATTCGCACGGATGAGATCATAGAACTTTTCTTTATTTAATGGGACAACAGCTGTACAGGACCATCCAGAAAAAAATACTTAACTCTCACATCGTTTTTGATACTGCTGAAACGCACCACCAACACTCTCATTGTGCTCAAATACAGGTGGTAGCGCCAGATTAGAGCTGGAAGCTCATGGATTTGAGAGTAATTCTTGCCCTTGTGGTGACTGCCCAAACGAGGATGAGAGAAGAGACTTCCTGTACGTGCCTGTGGGATGTGGTAGCGCCAGATTAGAGCTGAAAGCTCATGGATTTGAGAGTAATTCTTGCCCTTGTGGTGACTGCCCAAACGAGGATGAGAGAAGAGACTTCCTGTCCGTGCCTGTGGGAGGTTCCTAGTTCAGTAATCCTGGCAGAGTCTCCCCTCATGACGTTTCCTGGGCAACGTCCAGAGGGCCAGAGGGTTCACCCGATGAGTTGCTAAATCTCTGTTGAGGTTGTCTGCTTGGAATTTATTGGGTGGAGGGGGTGGGCCCACTCACCACACGCTAAGTGATTGGTAGTTATTACCTTCCGGGAAAGCTGTTCAAGCTACATCCATGAGATCATCACTGGGTGACTTAGGTTAAAAGCCCTTTTCCATATTGGATGAGGTAATACATACACCATTTTCATTGTGGATATGTCCAGAATCTTTATCAAACGTAGCAACATGATCCTTATTCACAGCAACTCCAGAATGTATAAGGCATATTTTGCTTCTACGTCTATCCTGTTGTTATTCTTATAAATGTACATCTACACTACCAATAGCGTCCCATGCTCAGCATGGTTCTTCCCTCATAGTTTAAGGGTGAGTCTGTGTTGGACATATGAAAATTGTCTGATTCTTATGAAGGATCAATTAATATTGCGATCTACCAGATACCATATCCATCAGTAAATCAGGAGGTCATTTATAATACAAAGTATACAATACATTTTCTGAGGATTTCCACACATCCTTCACAAACTCAGCCTTAAATTATGAGTGAATAATGAACCCGAGAACAGGACAAATCCCTGATTTCTCAGTGGTGACGAATTGGCACGCTAATCCAAAGGTTCCAGTTTCGATTTGCATGTACAGGTGTATTGTTTAACTAATTTAAATTAATATTTATATAGGCCTGTTCAAGACATAGTGGGGCTCGTTATCATGTGATTTGTGAAAAAGACATATTTATTATCCATATGTGATAACGACTCGTATGTAAGGAAATTGCCTCCTCAGAGACACTGTACTCCATTGCATGATAATATACGCTGTATACACCATAGCCCATCGAATTGAAGAAAAATAAACACAATCAAATTTTTTTATGTAAAAACTGAACTCGTTATGGTTCAAGAGAGTATACGTCTACTTGCGCCTACCCTAAAAAAGAGCATTGTCACAAATTATATATCTCGAGGATAAGATGTTTATCTTCCTGTATTTGGACCACTGTGAAATATAATCATTAACTAAGCCGAAGCTGGACTTCTCCTATACATTTTATAATGCCGCTTACGATCGTCATGTTAACATACAAGATTATCTTGGTATGGATCTGTATACATATATTGACTGTTTCTATTTATGAATTGATAGACAAATGTACTTTAGAATACCCAACCAGATACTGAGCGCTAACGTTAACCATATCATCCTTTTCAATATATATGCTACACACTCTTAGCATGTATTTTATGATCAATATAATATAGATACCTTATATCATTTCATAAAATTAAATACATGTTTTCACTAAGCTGGAAGAATAAGTACAAATTTTGTTCTTAATTTATACATCATGAGATCAATAAAGACCAGTACACGAACTGTGTCGACACCTTTATCCTATCGAATTAGTCGGCACATTGTATCAGTTCAAGATACGGCACCATGATATTCATATTGATATTATGCCATAGTCTCTATAGTACAGATACAAATAAAGAA
>CABFOW010002518.1:83234-99462 GCA_902141385.1 Timema californicum | reverse complement strand
TTGTGTATATAATGGTAGCAACAAAAAGTCAGGATGCGATCAAATATTTATAATTATTGTAACATTTGGATTACATTAAACAAGATATTAGATAAACCTTAAAAATGCCTTTGCATCGACTTGAAGAAAACACTTCCTCGTTAATCACAAGTTCTCAAATAATAACATCTGTCTCGAGTGTTGTGAAGGAGTTGGTTGAGAATGCTTTAGACGCTGGCTCAAACAATATTGAGGTTAAGTTGGTGAGAGGAAATAATATTCAATCTAATTATGGCACTAGCTGATTACAACTATTCACCTAGCTTTGCTATAATTTTAAGTTTTGGTTATGTTAGCATTAAATAGTATTGGAAATGAAGCCCATCATCTAATTTATATATTACTCTTTGTTTTCAAAATATCAACACTAAATGCTTAAACTTACCTTAGCAAATTAATATAGTGAATCAAGTCATACACAAAAAAAGCTGTTGACAAATAATAATATATTTAGCAAGTACTTTGAGAGAAAAAACCTTAAGAAACTGAATGTCGGTCAACAATGTTGCTAGTTAGCTAACACATGGCACACCTACATCTATAGGCCTACAGAGTGTTTTTTTAAGTCGACACAGCAGAATATCTTATAAAAAATACATTTAAGAAAAAATGTTTTATACAAAGTTGCATGGTTTTGAGACACCTAATAAATTTCTGTATACTTTTTTCACCATCCTAAACGCTTAAAACTAATTGGTTTTGATCCACGCCAATACTAGAATGTTTATATATGTACATGCCATTTGGCTCTTTTTATAAACCAAATAATGAATGAATCAATCCTGAAACAAATAATATTATATTTTATGAAGTTAAAATAGTTTTAAAACAATTAAAACCCACAAATCCCACAGGAACTTAAAAACTTTGCTGTGTATATACCATGCTAATATTAATTTATAAGATTCTATTGTAATGGGCAATGTGGCCAACTGATATCTTGTATTTCAGATGAGTTAAAATAGATTTAAAAAATTATTCCTTTTCCTTTTAATTGATTCACTTTATTTATTTATTTGCAAAAATTATCTTAAAATAAAAAAATATTGACATTTGTATAACATTTTTTTTCATATGCTAAACAAGGTATAAATTTGCTCTAATTTGATACATATTTGCGAAGACAAGAGATATCTAATTAACCTTTCCATTAATATCTTGTCATTTAAATCTTTTCCTCTACATTATGCCACCCCACCCGCCCCACCAATTTTTTAAGTGTTGTAGATGTAAAAACTTGACCGCAGGATTGGCTTTACTTTCCATTACAAACATCAATAATGTGGCCGCTTTGTTGATGGAATATTTTATTTCATAACATTATTAACCTACTAGTACTTTAATTATTACACTTATAAAATACTGTTAAACAAAACAACAATACAGACATAACAATTTTAAGACTTTTTATCTTTTTTCTTAGTAAATAACTGATAGCGCTTTAAATACCTTACACTAACATATTTTATTTACAGACATACCAGTTTGGTCCTTGGTTAGATTTGATTCCTATTTTATTATCTTGGTCCTATCTCATTCCTTCTAATAAAAACTATTAAATGGTTTTATTATAACAATTTATAACCCATGCCAACATAATCAAATATTTATTTGTTAACACAATCAAGGTTGGGTTTTGTTAGGTTGGGTTAATACATGGCCCCTAATTTTCATAGGAAACCCACTTTCAACCACCAACATCGATAGAAAGTCATTAAAATTTAACATTCTAGAACTGTCTTATTTGATTTATTAATTCAAAGTTCACCTATAAATTTATCAAAACACTTTCCGCCACTGTGGAAATATGTTTTTCCAGTTTTTTAACTGCGGGCTTCCTTTGAAAACCAGCTTGTATGAACTCTTGTGTACTAAATTACTTTTGACGCCATGGTGGAACTATTAAATTCATATTATTCCTTTAAATATTTACACAAGTTTTCTGATTGACGCGTTACAAGCAATTTTACAAAATATTGCAGTATGCTATGTGCTTTAAGTTAGTACATTTTTAACTTTCTAAGACTAGAAAATCTACAATCTTAATATTGGTATTGCTTTAATCTACTTAGTCTTTTTGTTTAATTTAATATCAAGAATTTTTTTTTTATAGAAACGTGCCTCTTAGCATTCAAACAAAGTGCACAATCCATGAACATTTTTACTTTGAACCTTTTTGTTGCCCATCGTAATTAAAATATGTCTATGTAAACATATTTTGGCCATGTTTTGTAAAACGTTGTATTTATCCCTACCACTGGTTCATCTTCAAGGAGGATAATGGTTTGTCGAGAATTGAAGTGAAGGATGATGGCAGTGGAATTAGCAAGCTGGATGTACACCATATGTGCCTTTCAAGCTACACTTCAAAAATTAGAGATTTTTCTGACCTTGGTGAGTGTTGGAACATTAAATTTAATCCATAATTGCATAGAGAAAATGGCTGAAGTCATATAGTATTGCCCATCCATTTTGTCTTTAGCTAAACTTATGTCATATAAGTTCACACTGTAAATAAGCTACCTTAATGTTTATTAACACACTACAACGCTTATTAAAACCTGTACCTTTTTTAAACCATGATTTACTACAAGTCCAAGCTATACTAATTGGCTAGGAAGGAAGGTAGAATTGAATGGAAATGTACCTTCATTAGTATGAAGGGATAGGCTAGTGGTAAATCATGTAGGACAAACCACATTCAATAAACCCAACTTAGATTAAAACCCCTTCCTTTCTATCACCAGCAATTCAGACTAGACAAGTTTGACGTTTAGGCCACGTGCCCACTTATATGGAGCAATAAGCCTACTTGCTATAATCTTATTTAGTTGCTACATTAGAAATGTTTTAACCATATTTTGTTTGTTTAAGAACACCTGGAGTGTTATGGTTTTCGTGGTGAGGCGCTCAATGCTCTTTGCCGAGTCGCTGAGGTGACAGTTACAACTAAAACTGATGAAGATGATTATGCAATGGCCTATACAATGAATAAGAATGGTCATGTTGCATTCATGAAGCCCTCTCATTTGGGGAAAGGTATATCTTTCTCTTATATAATATGTTTATCATGATAATCTCTAGCGACTTAATTTAAGGAAACAGCAGTGATGTATTCTAAGAACATTAGTATGTATGCTGTACTCAAAAGTTGCATGAGGGAGTTTAGGGCCAAAGACCCCTAACCATTGTTGTCTAAGAAGGTATTCGTCTCCAGAAAATATTTAAACATGGAAACCTACATATTCCGAATTCATAAAAGTACACTCGAACTATAAAACACACAAAAATGTGAAAGCATTAGTAATTATCATTATTTAGGTCATCACTCTTACATTTTGTTTGCTGCAGCTAACTTTTACTTATCTTGGGCCTAATTTAATTTAATTTAATTTAAATAAAAAAACACAGAACCCAAAGAACAAGGGTTGACTACCTTTTGTTAATGTTGTGCCGAAGTAATATTAAAAAGTCGCTCAGCGTGCCATCCAACCTAGGACCACTCAAATGGCTAATATTTTTTAAACTAGTTATGTAGTATTACTATTAAAACAAATTAAAGTTGATCTTGTAAAAAGTAGATGTAACAACATGTTTCTAAATTGAATTCATTAAATAACTACTGTTTCTTGAATATTTAATATTTTAATTTGAATCGGAATACATACAAAAGTTATAAATGTGTTTTGCTAAATTTAACTTCTGAAGACATTATTTTGAAATTTTGAAACAAATCAATTGATTCATTGAAACATAAAACACGTTATTACAATTATTACTCACATCATTAGCTTTAATTAAAGATAAAGGTTTTATGGCCACCCCTGCCACATACAGTACCATCATAATAACTACGTATTCAGAGATTTAAGTAAAAATTGTGGAGCTGATAGTGGTATGAGCACATTCCTAGCTGCATAAAAAGACAGACATGCATAGATGGTCCTGTGGACTAAATGTCAAACTCATTTAGTTTGGTTTATCGATAGTAAAAAGGTTCAGGGATCAAGTCCTGGTTGGTGGTTCTATTTCCTCGGGGTTCCTTTTCATAGATGGTTTCCCACTCTCCCTTCATGCAAATGGATGTACATTTTTTCACTTCTACCTGCCACATAAGTGTGGTTTTATGCTTAGATCCCTCACAGGTAGCAATACATTATTATTTAGCACCATGTCTTACTACCCGGTAGCAATACACAAACCATAAAATAATACAAGGAATAAAATTAATTGGTATCCATCGTTTGCCATCATAGGTAGCAAGCTTACATTGGCAGGTTACTCTATGGCTCAGCTTATAATATAGGGTCATAGTATAATCTGTCATGGTAAGACTATTATACTTCAGGCTAAACAGTGTGTACATGAATCAAACGTCCATCAATAACACATTTTACATTCGTAGCTTTGCAGATAAAATACTGAAAAAAAAAATTCTTGGTCTGGAAAATTAGGAAAAGTCTAAAAATTTCAAAACTTAAATAATTCATCCTTCCTTTCTATAGTAAAACCACATTAGTGTATCTGTCCAGAACCAAACACTAGTCACCAGTTCTGCTCTGCCAACTACTAACCTAATCCTCTTTGTGACATAATAGATCTAAAACAAAGCCTGACACTGAGGCTTATTCTGTACTGTCTGAGTGCCATTGTCTGAGAGGTTAAACAACTTGGTGAATCATTTTCTGATGCAACCCAAAGCTCAAAACGTCTTTACTGACTAGCAATAGCTAAACAACTGGTGTATTTTTTTAAATTCACTATAATTATTTTTTCTTAGGCACCATTGTGACTGCAAACCATTTGTTTCTGAACATCCCCGTGCGCCGCAAACAGCTCCATATCCCACGCCGGGCCAGTGAAGAGCTAAGGAAGGTGGAAGTGGTGGTGAAAAGTCTGGCAGTTATCCACCCTGGTCTGAGGGTGTCCCTGGCACATGAAAAATGCCTTATTTGGCAGAAGTCAGCCGCTACCACTTTGAAACAGTCGTTGCTGCAAGCGTTGGGGCACCATGCACTTGCTAAGCTGGAGGAACACTCTTTTATTCATAAGAACGTAAGTCTCATCAATCTTTTTTTTTAAAGGAGTTTATTTTCCACTTAATTAGAGTTGGATCAAATCTCCTCATATTTCAAACCCAAATTTTCACTTTACTTATCAATACAGAATCTTTAATACCACTATGAATCATAGAAAACATGGTAAACAAAAGGGTAAAAACATGCTGAGCATGTTGTGTTGATGGGGACAATAGTTGTCACTGTTGTGTAAACGTACTGAAAAGCTTGACCTAACTCTGTGAATTTCGCTGCTAGCACTGGTCACAATTGTTTTTTTTAAACTCTCGCAAGAGCTACAATGAAAATGGAATCGGGGAGGAGAGGGTACTGTCCCCCCCTGGAAAAAATTTGCCTCTTCCTGGGATAAATTAGCCCCCACCTTTCCACCAAGAAGATATATTTCAAATCCTTTAATATTATCTAATATGAAGCTAAATGATGGCCTTAAATAAAATTCTAAATAACTTTTAGATGCATTCAAGTTTCAAATTTTTCTTTGGATGGCATCAAAATGTCTCAAAAAATCAGGCGAGTAGCCCTCTAAATATCTTCTAGGATAATCTAAATTTAAAAAATTTCTAGTCGAAGACCACTCCAAATAGATTCTAGAATCTAGATGCATATAATTTTGAAGAATTTTCACCCAAGGACCACTACAAATAGTTTCTGAAAGTATGCAATTTTAAAAAAATTGTTGGTGAAAGCCCACTTCATAAAATATCTTGTAAAAACATATAGTTTAAAAAAATTTCCAAAATATGACTATTCTAAATCACTTCTAAGAAGATACAATTTTCAAAATATTGCCAGGCAAAGACTTCCTCAAATAGGTTTTAAACCTATCCAATGTTCGAGAAAAATTTGGTGGATAACAATCTAAATAGCTTCTATAAGCATCTAAATTTTTTTTTAAATATATGGTTCAAGACTATTTAAAATAGCTTCTAGAGCCATCCAAAGTATCAAAAACTTATCGTAGTTGGGGTACTTCAAATAGCTTCTTCAGGCCATTCCACTCTCAAATTGTAGTACAGGCTGTTATGAACTTTTACCATCTCTTTCCAACCCACAGGTTTTTCCGTTAGCGCTGTACTTTTTCTACCAAGCAGAGTTGCCATTTTGTATCTTAAATTTGAACATAATTATTTCTATAAAATATGCATAACATATTAAAGAGCATTCACGTATGCATCTTGTGAAATCAATTTAAACCACCATAGATGTTTTTAGATCACTATTTTTTCCAAAATATGAAAATATGCAATGTGTCAAAGATTCACGAGGTTCCAAATATATTCTAAAATGATTCACGTAACATGTGTCGCTCATGAAATTCACCGAGTTGCTGAAGAGGTGAGAAAGAACATCAGAAACGTTGACCAACTAGTGTCAAACGTTAAAAAAATATTCTTAAAAACACCATCTAGAGTACTTGATTTCAAGACGGTGGCACCTGATGTACCCTTACCAACTCAGCCAATAATAACACAATGGTGCATATGGTTTCATGAGAGTTTATATTATTGTGACCATATTCATGTTTTAAAAACAGTTGTGAACAGATTTGACGGTGAAGAGACCATATATATCAAGATTTAACAAGATATGCTATTAGATCACAAAATTGAAGGAAACTTGGCATATATCAAGGTTAATATCAGTATTTTGACCATAAATATAACAAACTTAGGAAAGAAAGGTGTGTCATTGTCTGACGCTACTGCTCTTATCACAACACTACAGGATAACTTCAAGAAATCTTCAGGTAAAATTGGAGAAGCAATGTTTGCAAAACTTGAGAATGTGTTGATAAAAAATTTGGGATTCAAAACAGTGTGTAAAATTGCTGACATAATCACCGATAAAAGTGACTCTTTAGAAGACATTGAAGAGGACATATCACCGGGTGACATTCCATACTTCAAGTATGCTCCAATAACATCCGTGGATGTAGAGCACAGCTTCTCCAGGTACAAAAATCTCTTGGCCAATAATCGCCGATCATTCATACCTAAAAATCTGAAAATGACCTTCATTGTGCATTGCAATGCAGAAAAAGGTAAATCTAAGATGTACTTTTATCTCTATATCATTTTCACATGCACACACATGTTCTGCCTATTTTATTATTTTTAGTAGGCAGATTGGTTATACAATATTTATTAATTTATTTCTCCTTTTGCAGGATTCCCACATTACCATAATCGGACCAAAAGAATAATAATTAAATTTTAAATGTATTATTCATTTTTAAGAGCATTTTTTGTATTTTTTAGAATAAAAAATTGAGTTTTTAAATGCATCTTTTTTGTTTTTAAGGGCATTTTTTTATTTTTGAGCGCATTAATACTCCATTTCTAAGTGCATTTTTGGGGTTTTTAAGGGCATCAACTTCCGGGCCCTGGTAATATGTTACTAAAATTGGCATCAAAGCTAAGTTTTCAGTCTGTGTATCCTTTGAACTTTGATAGACAAAAGGTCATATTTGCATGTAACATATTTAGTCCTTCAACTATTATAGCTGTAGAAAACAGCAGAAGCCTAGGAAAAGTCAAAGGAACCGTGACCTTTTTTAAAATAATATGCAAGTGGTGGACAAATGTTAATGGAAAATCTTGTTTACGTGGAACATTGACATTGAATGATGATGCAAAACCCATCCACTCACTTGACGGTCCAAGATTAGTTTTCCTAACTCAATTTGTGGAATGGCTACTTGCATGGAAACAAGCTAATGATGCCCACTGTTGTCTTACATCCAAAACCATAACTGCATTGCACCATACCACTGAATCACTGGTTGCTGTAATTAAATTCCTACTTACATTGAAATATGTTAAATATTGTTTACCAGGAAAGTTTCAAACTGATAACATGGAAAAACTGTTCATTATGTAGAGGCAATTTTGTGGAGGCAATTATAATGTTTCTGTAAACCAGTTAATCGAAGCTGAAAAAAAGATTGGAGTTCAGAATTTATTAGGTCTTAGATCTGCCAAGTACGGACAAATAAAAACATTTGAAAACATAAGTGAAATTCAGAACTGTGATCAAAACAGTTAAGAGAATGTGTGCTCTGAAATCATTGAACGTTCATTTAATGATCTTATGGCATTGCCACTGAAATCACTAAAATGTATCCTGTCGGTTATGTTTTTGGATATACTTCTCATATAGCAGAAGAAAAAATTAAACTATGATTCATGTGTTGAAACTATAGTAAACAAAACAGAAAGTTATAGTGATGCGTTCAAAAAAAAAACAGAGGTGGTTTGACAACTGCATCAGATGTAATGTTCAAATCTTGTAATATTATGCACAGTGTTTTGCAAGCTTTGCTTTGTGATAAGTATGAGCGAATGTTTTTAGAATCAAATTGGCAAAAACTTACACTCATAAATTTAAACTAAAAAGGTTATGTGTAGGGATGTAGATAGGTTTAATGAAATGTGTGTTGTAGAACTGTCGTGCAATATTTGTTATTCACCCTTTTGCCAACATTTTCCAATATTTTGCCCAACAATTACACCAAACATTAAATAAAGTCATTTCAGCATATAAATCCACAAATTAAAGGCAAAAACTTGCAACTCTTCATTGACTTCTCATTTGTTTTTTGTAATTTCATACAGTCAGTATTAAGTTTGAAAGACCATTATGTGTTGTGATTTTTAATGAAACAAACATTACAATTTTTGTGTTTAATTGATGGACTTAAGTTGATCATGTAAAAATACTGTAAGTAAACGTAAAATAGAAATGTTTCAAGAAGTGTATATATTCCACGTGCAAGCATTATGTTTTAAATTAAAATGTGCACTTGACAGTAATCTTTGTAATGTATATAGGGTAACTGCCCCAGTAGTCGGCCACTTATTGTAATTTTCTTGTTCATTTTCCTGTTTTATCGTGTTAATATAATATCACTGACGCTACTAGTTTTTTTTTATTGGTATCTTATGAAATTGATTAACTTATGAAACTATTTATAGCGATATATTATCATAGTTTGAAAAGGAAAAGTCAAATTAATTAAAATAAAACACAATCAATAGTAGTAGGCCATCGAATTCCATTAGTCATCCGCGATAAATCCAGTATTCGGCCACACATGCGTTAGTACTTAGTAGTATTTAAAGAAAATCAGAGAAACAAAGATTTATCTTAAAAAACACTGTTTTATTATTTATGTTCACAAAAAAATTATCTCTGCTGTAATTTGAATTAAAATATTAAATATAATAATACAAAAATAATAAGTTGCTAAAAACATAAATCTTTTAGCTAAATCCTCCAGCCATGTCACAAGTTTAAGCTCCTCTTCTTTATACAATACCGGGTCGGGTCCCATTTTGCGATCACCATCCTGCAGTGAAACTTTTCCACTAAGACGGTCTTGAATCGAAGTTTGGGGTACTCCAAAGTGCCGACTACCTTCCCAAACTGATATTTTGTCATCATTTTTAGCCCTCAATGCCTATGACATGGTGTTGGTATAGAGTAGCTGTGGTACTGAGGCCGTTATCCTGTAGCCATTTTAGATGTTTCCAAAGTGAAGATCTGAAATTGGACTATTTTATCTGAAAAAAAATCCAGTTATGATACTCATAGTTTATTAATAAACAAAATAGCATAATATTTTAGGGGCTCAGAGGAGGAAATGATGAATTAATTAAAAAAAAGTTAATGTTGTATGTCATTTGAATTTAGTCTTCATGATTTTGCGTTTAAAGAGATTTGTACAGAACTAATAAACAGGAAGTAATATATATGTTCATATATTAATTTTAAATGCAAAAGTAAAAAAATAGAAGAAATCAATAATTTTTCCTTTGGGCGATAAAATTATTGGAAGGCACAATAACAAAACTTAAATTGCTTTACCTGAAAACAATTTCAATAAATGTAGAATAATAGTATATAACCTTTACTGTGTATACTGTTATGGCGCTAGTATGTTTTTTAAACTATAATTTTAATGGCCTGTGCATTGAATGATCTTTGAATTTTGTTAAAATACTGGGTGTAAATTATTACTAAAACACATGACCTCACATGATTAACAACCAAATTGAATGGCTGACCATAGTAAATTAATAATCAGTAGTGATCACCAGCAGTTGGCCATTTCAATTTATTGTGGCCGAGTACTGGGTATTCGGTACTAGTTGGCTGAAATAAAACAGTTTAGTAAAAGGAACATAAAAAAATAACATACAAGCCTAATTTTAACAGAAAATAACATTTTCCCTCAGTAACCATTGGTCGGCCACCTTGGCCGAATACTATAATAAACGCATAGTTTGTACCCAGTGGTCAGCTACCTTAAATTTTCTTATTCTTTGAGAACAAATTTCATTTTTTTCTCTAATATAGTAGTTTGACTCATTCTACATCAACTGCACAGACTCGTTTAGAAAAAAAATTCAATATTACCATTGTAACTTACCTTAATTGGAAGAGCAAGTGGTTAACACAAAAACATTAGCAGCGCCATCTTACATTCAGCTCAGTGTGACACCCCATACCACTACTGCAAAACAATTAAGACTATAGTTCAAATCAATGTTGGCATTACTCATTCAACTACATAAGACTGGCCGAGCATTGTGGTATCGCGGAATAGACATAATTTTTTTCTTTTAACAAAATACCACGAAAAATACACAAATGTGGCCGAACACTGGAGGGTGGCCGACTACAGGAGACTTCACCCTACATACATACGACTTAATAATCAAGGAATTATCTGTTAAAAATATAAACAATGGTTGTATTAGACACCAAATACTAACAATCGCCTTATTATATTAGTGAAGGCTGTGCGCTCGCTACCTGCCACTGGTAGGACCACTATTTGGAGTTCTTGCGACGTTGCTAAGTCAATGCCCTGGCCTGTAACTGTAGACAGCCGTGATTGGACCGATCTCTGGTTTTTTGTTATAACTTATAATGCATGTATTAATGCTTAAATCAATGGTCTGTGGATTGTGTGTTAATTTTATCCCATAATGTTGTGTCTGAACCACCAATAAGAAAAATAAGAGTTATAAATAAATTCCAATTCAAAATTTGAAAATGAGTTTTTTTCTTATTCTACTTTTATCGAATCTAGAAGTCAAATAGTTTCTTGAATCTGCAAATCTCTAATATTCTTAAGGATTTGGGGGTTCCATCATTCCATCAGTGAAGCAAATTTTCTTCTCATTTGTTTGAAAGAAAAAGAAACTAGTGTTCAATTCGCTAATTTAAGACAACTTGATGGATTAAATAGCCACACTATTATATTTGCTACGGTTATAGCCGCATCTAAATATAATATTCCTTAAATTGAAAAATGTCACGGGTCCCGGGTTCGATTACTGTGTCCAGGTGTCATTTTTCAATTTAAAGAATAAGATAACTTGTATCGCTCTTACACATGCATTTTTTGTACATAAACATTGTTGAAAACTATAACCTGTGATATCACCATATTACATACAACTTTCCATGATAGCTTTTTGATTTTCAAATAGTCACCATGCAGTGTTCTCCCTAGAAATTCTATCCAGCTGAGTTGCATTATTAAGTAGCCGGGCGGTCAGGGTCACCGAGCCTATTTGACCTACTCCGTCATTTTACTTTGTTTACCTGACTGTTACCATCTTAATATGCTCTAGTACCAGATGATGATGATGTTGCCGAAAAGTAACCTTGGTGTGATGCTGGACATCTGCCAACCAAATGTTGACTGTATGATGATCTATGTCAACAGGCGACCAGTCCGGCACAAGAAGTTGGAAAAGGTAATGTTCAATATGGCTGTAATTGTAAGGTCATTTGAAAATTTGTCTACAAAAATTAAATATAATATGACATATAAAATCTTGGGTTAATAATGACATACATTTGCTATTCCAAATTCCACATAAGGGGACCAACTCATAATTTTGTACATTAAATAGTAAAAGTATACATACTTTTTACAATTTTGTGAGATATGTTTTTCTACTAAAAAAATAATTACTTATATCTTTGTCAGAAACTTTGTAAGTCATTAATAACCCTTGTCTTAAACATATCACTAGAAAAATATTTACATATTTGTTTGTTGTCCAGTTGGTGGTGAAACATGTTAGCAAATATTATGGAGCCCAGTATCCTCATCACAGATATCCTACGTGTCTACTATCCATAGAGACATCGCCAGCAGAACTAGACATCAATGTTGAACCGAATAAGACAAGAGTTCTTTTGCAGAATGAGGTGTGTACTGTGAATTTACACAAAGCTAGTTCTAAATGGAACTGTGTGCCACTCAAGGTTGGGTTTATTTGTATTATTTCACACTTTTATGTCATTGTTATACCAACATTTTTTCCCCAGTTTTCAGCTTTCCTTTGCCTTCAAAAAATTATTCATCCTGTTCCATAAAGATCTTTTTTTAGTCCTACTCAATTCACTTATAATATCTGTTGATCCTGCAGACTTGACTTCCTATCTTCATTTAGTATTTATTATATATTTCTATATACAGATTTATTATAGTTTCTCAATTTTAACTGTCATTCTTCAAATTTTGAAAACAATTTTTAGCATTTACTCAATAAGGTTACTCTCTACTACAAAATTTCAAATCTCAATTTGAATCTTAGTTAGGCATGGGCTCTTGAATCCCTTGAATCCATAAAGATATTTGAAGAAGAAAAAATATTATTTTTGTCAATTTTTCAAGTGAAATTTGTTTTAGAGCTCAAAGTCTTAATATTGCTCATTGGTGGTTAGTAACCAATTATAACTATAGAATGAACTTAACAACCAGGCCCCAGACCAGTAATTTAACACTTAACCTACACATTTGTAGCTGACGATTTCCGCACTTCCGTCATAGACTCTGCTTTAAAATATGGGTGAAGAATGGCCCTGGGCATGAGACGATTCCTGGATAGCTCAGTGGTTAGAATATTGGCTTACTAAGCCAAAGATCCCAAGTTCGATTCTCGTACCCAGGTGTAATTTTTAACTTTTCAGAATACTTAACTCAAAATAATGTTATAATGAAAGGATTAAATTAAAGAATATTAACATTTTGTTACTCATCATCATCATCATCTGACGTTTCCACCTCTGTGAGTCATCTGGCACATCCTCTTTCATTCCTGTCAATCTTTCCAAACTTCTCCTTCAGCCACGTGCCTCCAGTCCACCCCTCCAGCTTCCATGTCCTTCTGCGCTTGGTCCATCCATCTTGATCGTGGTCTTCCAATAGGTCTACTAACATTCTCTTTGTTCTGTAAGGCTTTCTTGGGCATTCTGTCCTCCATTACTATCACATGACCTAATCACAATAACTTTTCTCTCTTCAGTGTCTCTTCTAACGGTATAACTTTTAAACCATCCCTAATTATTTTATTCCTTATCCTGTTTCTTGTTACATTCTCAATGCCTCTCAGGAACCTCATCTCTGCTGCTTGTAATATACTTAAATCTCTCTTTGTCCCTGTCCAGATTTCAGAGCCATATGTCAATATTGGATGATAACACAGCCCAACAACAACAACAACAAAAATATTTGGTGCTTTGGAAGTTAGAGCTATTCTTGGGTATATTTGACCCACTGATTCAAAAAATGGCGTCATTTTTACCCTATCAGTTATAATTTTAGAGATATAGCATATCCACCTTTTATGGTTGTGTGTTCTATGCAGTATGTTTACAATAATTTGCATATTATTAATCACATTAGATTCTCTTCTTTTGTAGTCCCTGACTTTACCCTTCTTCTCTACCGAAATCAAGCTAGTGTTCTGCAATAATATCAGAGGCCTTATTATGAAAATAGGCTTGCCAGAATACATGTCAAATGCCTTTTCATTGATCGCTCCAAGCGGAGTTTAAAATGTGTTCTTTTACACAATAGCAACAGATATGGCTCAATTTCTATTGGTCATTCTACCAGTATGAAAGAGAAGTACGAGACAATCTCATTAGTCTTGGAAAAGATAAAATATCAAAACCATAATGAGTGATTTGTGTAGAGTTAAAGATGGTGAACTTTCTCCTTGGTCAGCAAAGTGGCTTCACAAAATATCCTTGCTTATTATGTTTTTGGGACAGCAGAGACAAACATGACCACTGGATAAGAAAAGAGTGGCCTTTGAGATAAGAAATGGCAGTTGCGGAACAAAATGTCATCAATGAACCTGATTGACAGAGCCCAAATAATCCTGCCACTATTACATATAGAGCTTGGACTGATGAAGCAATTTGAATGAAGCTTTTAATAAAGATGGTTTGTGATTTCGCTATTCATCAAGTAAATTCCCTGGACTGAGCATGGGAAAACTGAAAGCAGGGATTTTGATGGTCCCCAGATAAGACAACTAATAAGGGATTCAAATTTCATAGATTCATTTAACAACATTGAGTCTTGTGTCTGGTCTTCGTTTGTTCTAGTTATCAATAACTTTCTTGGCAATCATAAGGCAGGCAACTACTCCAAATTAGTAGAGGATATGTTCTCCAATTTTAATAAGCTTGGCTGTAATATGAGCATCAAGGGCCATTACCTGCACAACCACTTAGAGTCTTTTCCATAAAACCCTGTTGATTGATGGCAGATTACTGCTGGAACCTTCAGCGAGACTGTTCCGGCAGATCTCACTCTAGAAAGTCTTATAAAATAAAATTTGTATGTGTTTAATGACTGATAAAAAAAAAGTTTTATAATAATCTTTGGTTGAAATAAGTGTATTTAGTAATGTGTGGTTGTTTTAATATAATGTAATATTAATAGCATCAAAATATCTGATATGATGAATTGACTGATAAATAAATAGTTTCAAAGGTTTTACGGTTGAAATATACTGAGTTAATAATATCAGGTTGTATTAATATTACAGTATGTAATAAATATTAATAGCAGTAATATGTCAAAATCATATCAAAATAGCAGATCATGCGATTAAGGTTCCAAAATGTCCTAAGCTATAGCTGATTGAGTAAAACTGATTCCATTTTTGGAATCAGCGGGTCAAATATACCAAGGAATAGGTCAACTTGTAGGGCACCAAAATGTGTGTTGGGCAGTGTAATATGTCTTATACAACAAAGTTTTGGCCTCTTTTCCTATATTCCATCACCAGATTATATCCTTATTTTGTTACTATTTATATTTATTTCCTCTTATGTTCATAATCTTTTACAAGACTCAAATTAGATATCAATATTTGGGATTCAAAGGTAAATTGGAGATTCAGATTCTTAAAATATTGGATTTGACCCACTCAAATTTTAATGTTTGAAAGAATCAAATCAGAATCAATATTTTAATTCCAAATAGATTCCATATTAAAATTCAACAAGATTGAATCCATGATTTGAATTCAACTTTTAAACTTTTGAATATTTAATAACTTTTTAGATGAATAGAAACAAACATTGATTTCTAATTAAATTACAGTGTGCCTTAACATGTGGAGCCCACTTCAGGGGTGGACTTGGGATACAAAAACGATTAAAAAAATTATTATAAACATGTGTCCTATTTAACCTTGTCACTGAATAATAGCCATTTTTGCTTTCCAACCATGTGTAACTGCTTATCTTTACAGAAAGTACTCAAACAACCACCTTAAACCTAAATGCAAGCCTGTAAATGTGGTAGTATAGGTTTTTTTCTCCTTTGTTAGCAGAGTATTTCAACTTGTCAATGGATGTTGTATAAACATTTGCTTACAGATCGTGAGATCAGGCCAAGTCCCAATAATATAATAGTTATAAGAGAATATTTCAAGTGTCTGGTAGAAAGCCATGTGACCAGCCTGACCGACAAATTTTAATAAAGTAAGTAATAGGTATGCAGATGCAGATTAATCTTGCTTTAGATACGCTGGTGATAACATTGCAAGCCTAAATGGGTCAACTCTATCTTTCTTTCGAAATGTTCATGGCATTACGACATAACTAAGTTGGCCACATTAGTTTTAACTGCAAAGTTGTCTATAATATCATAGTACAGCCAAAATTATACAATGTTCAAGGTGTTTTGACCACAGGGTATTTGGGCACACTTAAAATGGGCAAAGTGATAGTAAACTAGAGACACAGACGCTGACTATAGGGAGTCAGAGTGTTTTGCCCCCCTT
>CABFOW010002518.1:61536-83165 GCA_902141385.1 Timema californicum | reverse complement strand
TATATATTTGTTCTGGCTTAACATACTTAATTTATATTTACTGTGATATGAAGCCATCATTTACGGAAGAGAATCCACTAAAAATATATCCCGTACAGGTGATAAAGTACTATAGGCCACAAACTGTAAGAAGGGGTTTCTAGGGTGGTATTCTTGTCTCGCCACAGGTTAGATTACTAACTAGGATTATATTTTACTACAATTTTTATTCTAACACATGAAGTAAACATTATGTTTCTTGTGATTGTAAAGATTTAAATCTAATTGAACACTTAGTTTCTGAGAATTTCTTCAAAGCATTTTTCCTAGAAATCTTTTCCTACTTTGAACAGTCTTTTTTAACATTGTAGTAGCCTAGTCAATCACAAATAAAGAAGTTACCTTCTTTTATCACAAACGATTCAGTTTTAATATTCTAGAAAATAATAATTACTTTATTTTACCCACTGTCAAACATTTTTATTCTAAAAAAAGTGGAGTAGGTTAACTCAAATTGTAGTAGTTTTAAGAGTTACAAAAAAAAAATTGTTAGTGTGCAAACTTTATAAACGGATTTTCTGTTAATCCCTATGGGGGATGATACACTTTGATCAGGGTTTTAGGTTTTTTTAATACAAATTTTTATATAAATGACATTTTTAAAATACAAATTTATAAGATCCTGCAGTGACAGAAGTTTTATTTTGTGAAACATTTTCATTAGAAAAGACAAGTTCAAATTATATAAACTTTTTTTTCTATTGATTATCAATATGTTTGTGTAATAAAATGTATGCTACTGCAGACTGTTAGGTGACCTTATTATGTTAACTTCCATAAACTATTTTTTTTAATGCAATAACAAACTTTAAAATGTAGATGAAGTGTATTTCTCCCTGATGATGTTGAACATGTAATATTTTTGGCATTAAATTGAAATGAATGGCTTGGCCACCCCCTCCCCACCTCAATAATTTACATAAATAGACTAGAGATGGGTTGCTTGAATACTCGCTTCACGAATCCTATGATATTAGAGAGATTGAAGATATGTAAAAATCTCTAAAAAGTATCTCGAATACAATTATGAAGGCCTTCCTTGACTTCAAATAAAAATTTCGACCCATTTCTAAAAGGAATTATATAGACTCGTATAATTGAAAGAAAAACAAAATCACAAAAAAAAAATATAATAATGTTATTTGAAATAGAGTACTAGGCTAAATCATTGTTTAAACTATTAGGGATAGCCAGCACACTTACCTTGGTGATACAAAGGAGAAATTGTTTAAATATAACACTAAAAAAAACACACAAACACATTTTTAAGGACAAGCTTTCACTGTCACAGGTTAACCTTGTATTAATAGATAGAACCTTCCCTATAGTGGAGGAATTGCATAAAGGGGCAGATGATTCATCTACCATCATCCTTCCCTCATATTCCCAGTGTCCAGTTTGAACCATAGATGATCCCATTGGATCTGTCAAGACAAAGGGTATGTGTCAGCATCAGGCTTAGGGCGAAGGCACATTTCAAACAAGCAGAAGACTGTGTGAAGAAAGGAGGGGGACAAGCAATGCATCTTTCAAGGCACGATGAAGTTTATTAGGCATAGTCAACAATCTACAATCTCAGCAATCCATGTACCCCCTCTCTTTCACTCTGCTTCATGTGCAAGATGGCCCTAGAAATAAAAATTGAGTAGATTTAAGTTTGGGGAGCCAGCAGGCCAGACAATAGGTCCTGCAAGACCTATCAATTTGCTAGGAAATTGCACATTCATTAAATGTCTAGATATTTGGCTAAAATGTGTGAACACCGTCGGTGACATATGACATCAAGTGAGACAATGTATTATAGATAAAAGGTGGGTTTTTCCTTTCACACTGATGAATTAACTGCCAGGGACTATATGCTGTGTGGGTTCTAGATTTAAGTTAGTTTACAAGTCTTGTGCTGATATAATCAGTTGGATCAGAAAGTGCACATTAAATACTCAAATAAATGAAAAAATTTAATATATCTTGAGCAGACCTGAAGTTGGTCCCACATGTTGAGATAAACCCTGTATAATCAACAATTTCATAATAATATATTAGATAAGTCATTTGTATGTATTTACATTTAGTTTTAATTTGACCAACTATCAAATATTCAAATTTAAACATTTTCATTGTAAAATATTAAAGTAGAAATATTTCCAAAACATAACACTCAATATAGATTCAAGTTCATATTTGATTCGAAATTTTAAATCTTGGATTCTCAGAAAATTTACATGTAATCTATCAGTATTGATCAATAAAACTGATTTGCTATCCTAAATTTTTATTTTGCAGGATGATTTGCTCAATAAGCTAGAAGAATTTCTTTCTTCAAATTACAAAATTGAGGAAGGGGAAAGCCCATGCACTAAGATTAACTTGACTTCTCAAAATCCCAAAGAAACAGCTCAGTCAAACAATTTACAGAACCAAGATACAAGAGATTCAAAGAAATTGAAGCTGGACCCAGAAGCTTCTGTTAGTAAACTGACCTCTTGCAAAGCATCTTCTAATACAGTTGCCTTGCAACTTCCAGATACTCAAATAGTAATAGACAAAGATGGAGAAGACATCAATCGCAGGCAGAAATTAAAGGAGGAGCTTAAAGCCGTCCATAAGAAACATTTGGCCACCGCGGAGGAACGAGAGAGAAAAAGGACTGACTTTGGAGAAACCCCAGCCAATCTCGATGAATTCATCAAGTCATATACAGAGCATTGGACGCAAGAAAAACAATTTCAGGCATGCACACGCCTAACAAACATCGGCAGGGATCCCACCAACTATCATAATGATGCCGGTAGATGTGTTCCAGGGAGTGATGCAGATTTGGTTCAGACACAATGTGAAGGTGAAGGAGCTATGCTTAATAATACTGATATACACGTTGGTAGACAAAACCAATGTACAGGGGCCTTAAATAATAATAATAATACAAACTTTGTCACAGAAACATCTGTTTTGAATCAGGTACGAGATGTAGGCAGCATCATGAATATATTGTCCAGTGATCTGAAGACTGAAACTGAACAACAATCTATGGGCCATCTCGAAAAAAGTGTATTTAACACCTCAGAGAGTATTGTTAGAGAAACTTCTCCTTCTTATCAGCCTAATATCAGTTTACCTTTTGAAGTTAATGATATAAATATGTCTTCAACTCAAAATGAAGTTGAAAACACTCTCACCAAAAGTTTGAATAAAATAGAAACCATCACAAGACATCAACAGGGACTCATGTTTCCCAACGAGGACTTGGAAAAAAAATATTGTTTGAAAGGGTTGTTAAATGATACAGAAGGAGAATCATTGGTTCCCATGTCTGACGAAACCTCTGGTGTGAATGATGTGGACTTATTTGCCAGCCAGAGTACAGAGAAGTGTCCTAGCGAGGGTGGCTTGGATAACATTGAAACTGGAAGAATCGTGGGGGACCTAAATTCAAGAGATAAGCCACCCCCTGTCAGTCAAAGCCTATGGGAGGCTGCAGACTTAGCCATGGATAACTGGAGCAGAGGAAATGTTGTGACCAAGACTGGACAAAGTGTACAGGTATATAAATATATGCCATTTAAGGATGGGCCTTTTGAATTCTTTATTTCTGAAGAATATTCAATGTTTAAAAATAAATAATAAATTGAAGTACATTTATAAATATTTTTTCCCAAATATTGCATTGGAATTTGTTTTTGAGCTTTTATGCTGTTTATTTATGTTTTGGATAAACATATTTATAGGATGAAATTAACAATCTGATCCCAGAGCTTTAATTTACCACTTTACTTAATGTTTACTAAACTGACCCGGTCACATGCTGGAAACAGTTTATGTTGATGAATGTTGGTGTGGGTGGTGGCGACAGCAATGAGACAACCACTTAGTGCTTAGTTCCCACACTCTAAAAATAAGGGTTTTTTTTCTTTTCAATAAGTGAGAAATCAACTGTGTAGGCTCTGGTTGATGTATTGTCTTAATATTAGTTTTGAATAACATGCTAACACACTGATAAAAAAGTATGGAAAAAATGTAAACGATTTAACTTTTGAATTTGCTAAATGATTGAATGAATTTCTCACAGTTTTAAGATATTCATCATTAATGTATTTTGTTTAAACTGCAGAAGCTTTGGATAGTTTTTTTCAAATATGTAATTGTTAAGGGGTCCTATGTGTTACTTCCTGGTGTGAAGAATGGCACAAACCTCAACACATCAGTCCAGAGCGCCAGCAGTCAAATGGGTCGAAAGGAACAGAGTGCTTTCACCAAGTTTTCAAGGGAAATGAGGCCAAAAAGTATGTGTGATCTAAACTTTTTGTAGTGTGTAAATAAACCCAATTTCTGTATTTATATAATTACAAGATGAGGTTTATTCCCTTAGCCAAGCTTTAAAAAGTCATTTAATCTTAAATTGGGAGATTGAGATTAAATTGGAGTCAGATTCACTTTTTTACAAATTTAAATCTTAATTTTATATATGAATTTTGAACCTTAGAAAACATGGCAAGTATAAGGGGTTAACTTTCTCAGATTGGTATGATTTTGTTCCCATTAATAACTTAGTTGCAAATAGATTCTCTCAATATTTCCTCTTGCTTAGTAAAAAAAATATATACAATTATGAAAGTCCGAATTTATGTGATTTTAATTCTTTTCACAAAATTTTTTTTTTATAAAAATCAATGTTTGTACTTAAGATTTATAAATGAATCGATTAAGGAAATTAAACTTTAAATATTCTGAGTACAAATGTTGATTTATACTACTCAAACTCAAAAGGAAAAAATACTAAATGCTTTCATTCAAACTAAAATTCGAACTTGACACTAAGTGGAAAATGCCTACTTGCACACCCCTAAAATAAAATTATGCTTTTTTTCAAAATTTCGAATTTGAATTTATTTGAGCCAGAGCTCTATCTAATGCTGCTTAAGTATAATTATAAGAAAGCTCAACAACCATACTTCAGGCCATTAATTTAACAACTAACTGAATGTTATAATAGATAGAATATTTAGTCAATATTTCTACTTTAGATTAATCTGTTATATTCCTCTTTCCTCTTATGTTCAAACTAGTTTAATCCAAGATTTGAATTCAAATTTAATATTAGGGATTCAAAGGTAAAATGAATATTCACATTCTTAAAATAATGGTTTGTCCCATCTTTAATAATATCACAAAAGAATTCATTTTCAAAATTTGGATTATTTTTTAAAATGTCGAGTCTCAAATCTGAAAGATTTTGGAATCTTTAAATCTTGAATATCTTTCAAGAATTGAATTATTCGATAAAATGAAGTTTCAAAGGACCCATCACTAGCTTAAAGACTTAGTCCACTAATTCATATGATTTGAAAATATAAGTAGTTACATGTCATTAGTGTATTAAGACTTCACATACAGTGAATTATGAATTGCTTTTACAGTGCTTATCAGAATGATTAATCTTGCTCTCTATATGTTTTTCTTGCAGTTCTGGAAGAAAATCCTGGCATAGCCTTCACCAAGGTATCTGTAATCCTGGTTGGTCGATGGCGCTCCATGTCTGCAGAGCAAAAAGCTCACTATGAGCTCTTGGCTGCCCAGGAAGCCGAGCAGAAACAGAAACACCGGCCTAACACTACCAAGGTGACAACTGGTTTCTCTCCTTCATTCAAACAGAAACATTCTCTGAGGAGTCACTTATTAGTAAATGTTTTCTTAAAATATGGTAGTAAAATAAATAGAAGTTAGTTTAATCTACATTTTCTCAAATTTGAGTCTCCACTTTACCTACAAATCTCAAATATAAAATTTTAAAACATAGTTATTACAAGAATCAGACACCTTAGCTCAGTCGATAGCATGTCTTTCTACTGAGCTAAGGCTCCTGGGTTCGAATCCTGGCATAGCTGAAACTTGATCATTGGTGAAATGTGGGTTTACCCTCCCATAGTGATAAATTAAAGGCTGGGGACTGGATGCTGTGCCTGTCCTAGTCTTAAGTTAGATTATTAGGCATATTAAGCATAGCAGGCCGGTAGTAGAAAATATATGGCTTGAATAAGAAAGTTACCCCGACCATAGACTGGAAACAGTAATGGCTGTAGAGTAAAGTAAAGTTAACACAAAAGGTTAATTACATCACTTTGGTTTCATATATTTTTCTTTATTGATTTTTTTCACATTATTTATCTAATTGCTATAGCAAATAGAAACAATGATTAATAATTAAGCCTGTGCTAAGCTACACAATTTCAAATGTAAATATTAACTAAGATTTAAATCTGATTCCAAATTCATAGTCTTAGTATTTGAAATATTTGAATCTGATTCAAAGCTTTAAATCCAAAAGACCAGTAAATCACAGTTTCAGATTCGATGTGGGGTCAGGAGGGCTGCTAGTGACTAGGTAACAGGATACTTCTTTCATCCTAATGATGGCTGTATGGTCTAAGGCTTCACGCTTGCAATAGACTAGACTGCCAATGATGAGGATATCAGAGTTTGATCCCGGTTGGTTTTATTAAGGGTGATTTTCCACTCTCCCTCTATGCAAATTCTCTTACATTTTTTCTAAATTCAACCTTCCTAATAACTCATTAGAGCAATTAGGACATAGGTGTGTATCCCGAACGGGCACTAAGAAGCAATGCTAAAATAAAAACAAGAGGATGGTAAAAGGTGGGTGCGGGAGGAGTGGAGTTCAGATTGGAAAGGTCAGTGAGTGAGAGAAGCTGTATTGGAATGGTTGTAAGTAGAGAGGGATTATCTTTGCAAGGTCATCCACAAGATCAACTAGCAAACAGACGTCTGAACCAAGAAATTAAAACTGGACAAGATTCAAGAGAAGCTAAAACTGGGGAAGATCCAAGGGAAATTAAAACTAAAGAACTAAGTCTCAAAGCTACATCATGAACTAAGAGATGATTTTATGGTTTGATAGTTATAAAACTATTTTAAAATTAACTGTACTTATTTAAATGCCAAAGAATAAAAGTTTTTTTTCTGGTTTTTTTATAAAATTAATATATTTGCCTTGATATTCTATACACAGATTTCAAAATAAAATTGCTATATAAAACTAACACAAACTTAACTATGAAAAAATCAATGATAAAGTGAATTATATCCAAACTGTAGTTTTTGTTTAAACTTGTATCAGCAAACCTGCTATATTGAATGAAATAAAAATGGCCTACATGAACAGTTGATATTTTTTTTAAATACATATTATTGTTGTAATATTTAAAAATAAATAAACCAAAAGATCGGCATCAATGATCAGCAACAAATAATCAGCATCAACAAAATAAATGATCGGTTCAGCCCTACTTATGATCTACTGAATTCCATTTTAGTATAATTTATCTGCATATAACCTGAAATGGTAGTAAGATGCGGTACTAAAAATATATATATATATATATCATTTATCGAGGTAGGCCTAGTGTGGATTTCCTAGTCCCTAATCTGTTTCAGAATGCTTAATATGGAAGGCCTAACCTTATGTTGTACAAATCATAGTTATATAATTAATTTTATATTCATCATTCTTATATATTATTAGTCAGCATAAAAGTAGCCTCTTAATGTCATAATATTAAGAAAGTATGGATGGATAATGTAATTTTAAGTGGTCTTGACCAAGCTGTAAACTAGTATCATATCTAGCAAGTTTCAATTAAATCTTTCAACCTTTTAAATTAGTGATTTCTATTTTTGTAAGGCCATTGTTGTAGAATCTGGGTTGTTTGTAAATGTACTCTAAATTTGGTTTTAAATGTATCTGTTATATTTTTATTAGGGGTGTATGAAGTTTTGACTTGACTTAAAAAAAATTATATCAGCTTCAATTTCACCCCGAAAAATAATAATTCAGCTTCGACATTAGGACATATTGACAGCTAAAATACTCAATTTATGTTGAGTTATTGCCAATATAAATTGTTATATACATTACAAATGAATATTTGTTTGTAAAAACCTGAAGTAATTGAATCTCATATAATAATAACTTGATTTATCATATTATAATGAAGTATTACAAACACTTCTACTATAAACAATTTTAAGTAATTTAGTACCTACATAAAGTTATATAAATAAGCAAAATATTATATTATATTCAAGCATACAACACTAAAAGTTAAATATTCAATTAGAGTGTGCTTCCAATTGAAATATTGTACTTCACACACCCCTAGTTTTGAACATATCTAGATTTTTAAACCGAGTAAAGGAAATTGTGCAAAAAGTTGCAACCCAATCAGTGTATATGATCTTGACTTCCTTTAGAGGAAGCAAATGCTAGTGTGGCCTGACACACCCACACCCACCAACCAACACAACCACTTGTCGCAAAGTAGTACTAACTGGACGCATAGTGTCCTACTATTGAGTTTAAAAAAAAATATTAACTCACATTGGGTAAGTTCTGGAAGGAAAAGGTAAAACCACCTTGGTCTCACTAATCATTTAACCCTTTTGCTGCGATAATCGGATATATCCGACCTCGCAGTATAGCCATTGACTGCAGAAATCGACTTTACCCCATGACGTGTAAACTTTATCTACTTTTGCTGCGACCGTCAGAAATCGCCACAAGAGTGTTAGAACACTGAATTTTTCATACTAGCATGCCCTTGAGCCTTTGACATCTGGTGTTAGTTTCAAGAACTGTCAATTACCAGCTGCTAAAGCATAACAATAGTAGAGCTTGTTTACTTCTGCATTTCACTACTTGTAGCACACTTGCAATATTTATATGGCAGAAAACATTGTTGAGATATTTATTAGTGTCCAGTTATTCTACTGTGTTAATAACATTTAATTCATTATTAATGCATTTGTATCATGTGAAGTGTAATCAATATAATATTTGGTTGGTATGGCAATTGGAAAATTCAATAATTCATTGAGCTTTAAAATTTATTTTATTTCTTCTAATTATTTTTTACCCATTTTCTATTTGGAAACCATGCCTAACACAAATATATGAGCTTATAGACTACACTGAGGAAAGCACCACTAATGTAGCACAAATTTGTTCAAGTTGTGTTGATGTAACCTAATTTTCAAAAATTTTCTTTTTATTACATTAGGCCTATATTAGGTCAATATTAGGGTTGTCAAATCCACATTTAGCAATTTGTTTGACACTATTGCAAGTAAAATAAAGAATGGTTTTGATAGCAGAATAACATTGCATTTGGGTAAAATGTAACATAAATAATATGTGACTTATAAAATGTTTTCGATATAAAATATATATTATTATGCGATTTATAGACAACGTGGTGCTAAATTTAATATTTAAAATGCATTACTAGTTGAAATTCATATTATTTGATCATAATCATGATCGTCATGCAAATTTTCAGATTTTGAACTTTTGACTTATAAATAGCATTTCTGAATGAAAGAAGTAAAAATTAAATATGCAGCAATAGAGTTAAGATATATTAAATAAATTTTTTTTAAAAGTGACAGGCTTCTTAAATATACACAGTAAATTCAGTAAAATTACAAAATATTTTCTTTGTTCCGAATCTGGTTCTGGCTTTCCACCCCCACTACAGGAAAACACTTCGATGACCAAGATATTTGCAGATCCATTTCAAAACTGTCTCTATTAGGCCCTATGAACGATTTTTTTAAAATCAATGCGTCTGACAACCTGTTCAGGTTATACACATATATGATAACTACTCGATTGGGGTAGGAATAAGGAAGAAAGCTTTTTAGAGGTAATTTACTTGAATTTGCATGGAAGGAGACTGAGAAACCAACTAGGTAAAACCATCCCCAGCAGATCCAACCAGGATTCAAACATCGGCCACCCGGTCATCAGCAGGCCAGTCTAACACGAGGATGATGCCTTAAACCATTTTATTACTAAAGCAGGTGTGGACTAATTCAATTAACTCTCTAACTAATTTCTTTAGAACCTTCCCCAACACATAAGAACTCTAAAAAGATTGAATGTGACCATGATGGATTTTCAACTGCCTACAATAGCAACTTGTGAATTTCATAATATTATTTTATTATAGATGGGTTCAATCCACTATTTTACAAATCTGAAACTCCATTTTGCCTCCAAATCTCGGATTCAAATCCAAATCTTAGAAAAAAAGAACATAAAATACAATATAAATATAACCGAATAAAATAAAATGTAATTAGTAATTAGATGTTAACATTTTTTGTTAAAATGTAAGTTATTCATTATAGCATTAATACCTTCTACTAAATGTTAAATTAATGGTCTGTGGTCTGGTTGTTAAGTTTGTCCTAAATTTATGTTGAGGATAAACTATCAACAAACAGAAATGAAGCTCTGAATTAAATTCAAATTCAAATTCAAATTTAGAGGAAAAAAATCTTGATATATTTCTTTTGAATCTCGTAATATGATATTTTCTTGAATATACTAAAGTATTCGAGGATCTTATACCTGTAGTTAATCTATTCCTTACTATTCCTACTGTACACAATTTTGCTGTAAATATTTGTTAGTGTTTTTACTTTTATTTATGCTTAATATTTTTACAATTTTATCTTATTTATTTAATTTCATATTACATATTTTGCTAGAGCCAGTCTGACACCTTAGCCCAGTCAGTAGAATTTCTCTTTTTCTGAGCTAAGAGTCCCAGGTTCGATTCCTGGCATGGCCAAAAAATTTATCATTGGTGAAATGTAGGTTTCCCCTTTCACATTGATGAATCAATGGCGAGGGCTGGATGTTGTGTTCTGAACCTAATTATTTTTAACACCACGTCTTACTATTTGTTCAGGTTATACCTAAATACTCCAATGAGCTAGGGATGAGAAAGGTTGAATATTAGATAAAATGTACTCACATTTGTTTGGAGTAAAAGTGGAAAATCATTTTTGAAAAGCCACCCTCAGAACACCAGACCAAGATTTGAACCCAAAAATCCTTGTCATCGGCCATCTAGTCTATTGGGAGAGTGATGTTTTAGACCATGTGGGCACCAAAGCAGGTTAGATCTGAGTTAGTTGTTGAGTACATGCTTCAGTGGCCGCATGGTCCATCACACTATTCTCGCTGTAGACAAGACACTCGTTAACGGGGAGATTGAGGTTTAAATCTTGGTCGGTTGTACTTCAGGTGGTTTTCCTGAAATGGTTTTCCACTCTACCTACACACAAATGCGGGTACACTTCCTCTAAATATAACCTTCATAATCCCTAAACCATTACCATAATTAATGCATAACCCTAAAACCTTAATGGGTAGCAAGATGTGCAAAAAAAAGTTTATAAGTTATATGCTGATATAATCAGTTGGTTTATAAAGTGCATGCTAAATACCTCAAATAAGTGAAAACGATTCTAAATGCACTCAATTTAATATATTTTATTAGAAAAGTTAAAAAAATATTTGATTCAAACCCAATTTGAAACATTTTTACAGTAAATATTTGATTTTTCCAAAGCATGATACTCAGTTTGGGATTAATTTGAGTCAGTAAACAAAGATTCAAATTTTATTCAAAACTGAAAATTTTTGTTTTTCTCCAGGCTTATTAAATATTAAATTTGTTGCTATAATGTGAATTTACAATCGATTAAGTGTTAAGTTAATAGTCGGGGTTTTTAAGTTTTTCTTAAAATTATGTTGGGTTAAATCACATGTAAGGATTCATAGATTCAAAATTTGAAATATTTCTTTATCTTTAATCTCACATTTTAATAATCCTCAAATATCCTTGCTAATTCGAGAGTTCAAAGGTTAGAAGACTCCTTCCCTAAATCAGGAACTTTTTTATCATATATTTAGTTAGATCTCTTATGATTTTGTTTATGTATTCTGATAGGTGCTTGTCAACAAGATGGGGAAAAAAAATTGTCATTTGGAAGTGAAGATTGGTGTGCAAGATTTATGGCACAAGATGTCAGAAAGAAAAAGGTCGGGCGACAAGATACCGCAAAGGAGACAAGTAGAAGTGACGGTGTCACTGGGAAACATCAAGCAGCGATTACTCGAGAGGTGAGGTTTAAAGGACAATTTTCTTTGATCATAGTTTACAAGTGTTGCATCCATAGTATCAGGATGACATACCTTAATATAATACAAAAGTCCTGATTTAGATCCTAATAGCCATCTATTATCAATCAATCTATATTTGAACGTGATCACACAGATAAATTTAATTATTTTGCATACAAAAATAATCTGCATTTCAACAGCATAAAAATACAACAGTGAATTATCATTACTGCAGTCTTTATGGCTTTACTAAACAACGATTCTTTAAGTTCATTAAGGACCCTGTTTTAAATTATTGAGTGGCACACAACCATAGTCATGAGATAGTCCTCGATAGCTCGCCATTGCCATGCTAAGCCAAAAGTACAAAGTTGGACTTCTATCAGTCTCTTCATGCACCTAAAACTGGGAAAACACAGGGAATATTTTGTGTAAGGACAGGGATGGGAAAGGGAATTTCACAAAATCACCTATAAAAGAAAAAATACACACAAATATAAAACATATTTTTTAATTTTCGTAGAAGAAGTTAATGTTGAATGTAATTATGGATTAGTCTGTCTAAAACTACCGATAAATAATCATTTATTATTAAGTATATACTTTGTTAGACTAACCTAATGGTGCCTGTACTAAAATGAGAAAATTTAAATGTTTTGTAAAGTTTATTGGCATTTAAAATAAACCAATTGATTTTGTTAAAGGCTTTGACGCCAGTGACATTTGCTTTTTTTATTTATTGGTTGTATGCTATAAATAACTAAAAGAGAGCTTTAGAATAAACTTATCATTTCTATATGGTAATCCAAAATTTCCTTTTTTCCCATTTATACAAACACATAAAATTCCTAACCAGTTGCATATAATAGTTATTTTAAGTCAAAGCAAATTATTTTTAAATATCATAGGATTCAAGATAGTTGATCATATGAACATCTAATCTCTAATTCAAACCTAGTTGAGTTTAATATTTTCTTCTATATTAAATTTTTATTCACATTGTTATGTATTTGTGCTTATCTTGCTCTTGGTGCACTTGTCACTTGTTCATTCTCTGGTTTGGCAGTTTCCCCCACAGAGGAGTTCAGGGGGTGTCCCTTATTGGACAGCTTCATCCGAGCCGGTCATGGCTTTACACAAAAGACAATGAGGTGGGTCTTTTACGTCACTGGGGTCTCCAGGAGAGTGTGCTGTACCACAAGATGATGACTAATCACTGTGTACCTCTCAAGACACTTGATGAGAAGGTGGTCATCACAGAAAGGTGTGACACAGCAACACGACCAACCCTTATTAGTAGTAGGTTCTAGTATCCTCGAAACTCTCAGCCAGGTCCATTAGGGGTGGTTTTCAAAACATGATTTATCACTGGAGTTTTCTCATTACTACTTCACTCTGATATGGGTAAATTTTGTCTTATCCACCCTTATGGTTGCCTTTAGACTTACACAAACCGTGATTGTTTTAATATATTTTATATATTCTTTTATTGGGTGTTTTCCACTCTTATAGATCTCTGAGGGCTGATCTATGGCATTTGCTGCTGACCTTGGAAAGGAAAGACGACCCTGCAGGAAATTGTGTCACCATCACAAGTCCTTGTATTGCCATGAATGGCTTCCGAATAGAAGTCAAGACGAGTAAGTAGTTACTTAATACAATCAAGCTCACTTATTTTATTGTTCCAATTATTCATGTTAGTAGCAACTTCACATCTGGGATATATACATTTTAATTATTAAAGTGAAATATGATGAGGGTAAAATTTAAAGGAAATGTCCCCACATTTTTATGTATTGAGAATAGGAAACCATATAGGAAATACCACCCTCACTGCACCTGGTCAGGATTCAAACCCCAATCTCCCAGTCATTGGCAAACAAGACTAAATGACCTTGACATTTAGTATGTGTGTCTAAGGTGACCTGGTGGTCTAGGGGTAAGGTGTCGGACTTCTGTGCTGGGGTCCGAGGTTCAATTCTCGGTCCCGGCACAAATTTATCTGATTACCAAACCCTTCCTTCACCTCTGACAAGACAACTTGTGAATGTGGGGAATGCCAGGGGCCTCCACCGTGGTTCGGATTCCACGTTAAACTGTAGGTCCTCCATTTCATTTCACAATCACCCTACCATTACACATTAGCGTAAGTGCATACAACCCGAACGGGTAGTAAGATGCGGTGCTAATAATAATAATAGTATGTGTACCAACCGATGTGGTTTTAAGCCAACTTAGAACATAATTAATAATGTTGCTGTCTAAAGTTTTTTTATATAAATTAGGCTTATTAGGAACATTTTTAATAATACCATAACCAAAACCTGTACCAGATTTCACACAAACTAATAATTATTTGTCTTAAAGAGTTTTTAATATAAACTAGGCTTATTAGAAAGAATTCAATCAAAACATAACCAAAACATTCTACCAGTTTAACCAATTGAGATTTGAAACTCAACCTCCTGGTTCCCTGCAATCCAGTATATTACAAGACTGACTGACGCCTTAAGCCATGTGCAGGCTGCTAAGCTACTAGTTGATATATTGTTCAAAACATTTGATAAATCTGTTTTAATGGTTTTGCCCACACCAAAGTTCATGACGTGATACTTCTTGGCTTAGGTCCTGAGTTTGTGACCTTCCTACTGACGGCTGTGGCCAGCATCACAAGGTACTATAGTCTTCCGGAGCTCAGTGAGGTACTGGAGCTGATACGCACACACGGAGACCAGTTGGACAAACTACCGCTGTGTCGTACCCTTAAGGTTGCCAGCTACTTCAGGGTCAGCTCAATACTTTAATTAATAATAGTTTTTAATATTTTACCTTGCAAGAAGTAAATTTTTTTATTATTTTTTTATATTTGATTATTTTTATATATGTATATAAAATAAATACAAATATTTCCTTAACATGAATGTGTGTTGCAGCTACCACTTTGGTGAGCTATCTTTAATACCATGAATTTGTGGTTATTAAATATGCTCCACAAATTATACACATATTTAAAACCACTAAATACATAAATAAAACAACAATAACAAAAAATTATATATATATATAACAACAATAACCACACATTTTATATATAGAAAGAGGGTGGTCCTTATTTTTGAAGTTTTAAAATGTTTGTAGCATGTCAATTATGTAAAATTAACATCTACACCAGAAGCCTACATAAAATTACTAAATTATGATAATTATTATAGTGGAATCCTAAGAAGAGAATTAAACTTGACATATTTAGGAATAATATGCTTCAACATCTACTTTCCAATACTGGATGGGCTCGAATACAGCCCCCATGCTTCCGAGTAGAAAATACTATAAGTTTGTAAAATAACATTCACGAGACGAATCCTTATAAAAATACTATAGCTGAATCCAAAGATGATAATTAAAACTGATTTATTTAGTAATTAATATCCTTCAAGACTTACTCACCATAACAGGATGGGCTCAGATACAATCACCATGCTTTCAAGGAAAGTAACAAGTATGGTGAAGGCACCAGCATAGCAACTCTCACACACGTCCTCGCTGCATCACCCAATAGTTGAAATGGACGGGACCGGCTTGGAATCAAAGTCACTAACTTGCTTGATTTGAACTTAAGAAAGTCCCGAAGATACATTGTATAATGAATGATATAAGAAAGGTTTGTTATTTAGTAATTACATTAGTAGATGGCTAGCAAACAGGTGTCAACACCAAATAGTACTATGGCCAGTCCTTTTCCCAATAGGTACTGCCAGAGCAATCATTAGTACATATATACAATAACCCATTCCCTGGGGTACAACATTACTTTAGTACACACTAACTTTTAATACTTAGTCAATAGGAGCCAATGACGAACTAAAAGTAAAGGCATTATCTGCGAGGACCCCATTATGGGCAGAGTTAAGCGCTTTACCCGCCCCAGCTAATACCACACACAAAGCGTGCCAACAAGAATTATTCAACACATTAACCCAACTGTGTCCAAGGAAAAGGACAGACCACCTGGTTGTAGCCATACAAAGTTTAAACAACTGAACACGATGTCCACGGCGTCATGAGAAAACAGACTAGTCATAAGGACTAAAAAAGAAGTACTGTACTTGTGGAGAAAAGCAACCTTTAAGACTAGGTCCTTATTACCTCTGGAGCTCAAGCTTCCTATATTTATAAGCTATGTCATATGGACATAGTGAAAAATTAGTCACCTGGACTAATTTAAGAAGTCAGAAAGACTTGAGAAAACATTTGAGTCACTTTGTACTGAAATAAGAAATTTAGATAAATAGTCACCTCGACTATATAAACTAAGTCAAAAGGGCATGATAAACATTATAGTTGCCTCAACTATACAAACTAAGTCTGAAGGACATTACATCAAATTCTAGTCTGTCAGACTAGACCCATAAGTTTGATGGACTTATTGATAACACCTTGATACTTAGAAGATCGAAGAGGATTTCCCTCGACGACATGGTGAGACCCATGATCCAAACTTCATGGCGAGTTGGTACTTCTTTCTGTAGGTGATAGAGTGGCGTTTCTTCTTTGGTGATACGATGTGGTGAAAATACAATAAGTGAATCTGAGCAGCACTCTTTATATACACTTTCTCTGACCAAACAGAAATAAAAGGAATAAGGTATAAAAACAGACAAATGGGAGAGATGGTAACAAGAGTAGAAAGAAAAAGAAAGGGGGGTGCAGGGAAGGAAAAGACAGAAGTCCCCAGGAACGCCGCAAGAGCAGCAGCACTCTAGGCTAGTGACTTCGATTCCAAGCCGGTCCTGTTGATTTCAACTATTGGGTGATGCAGCGAGATCGTGTGTGAGATTTACCATGCTGGTGTTTCCGCCATACTCATCGTAAATTTCCTTGAAAGCATGGTGATTGTGTCCGAGCCCATCCTATTATGGTGAGTAAGTTTTGAAGGATATTATTACTAAATAAATCAGTTTTAATTGTCTTCTTTGGATTCAGCTATAATATTTATCATAATTTAATATCTTTATGTAGGCTTGTGGTGTAGATGTCAATTTTACATAATTGACATGCTACAACTCTACTACTCTTCATCTCATCCGTATAAGGGTTAATGCACGTTCTTTGATTTCCACTTATACTTATTTGTGTTACTGTCAGAGAAACCAGCATGTCAATTATGTAAAATTGACATCTACATGTTGTTGTTGACCCTCCTATGTTCTATTATATATAAAAATATTTTTTGAAAATTTCATGCATATTTGATTATATTTAGAAGTAGCTCAAGTCATTTGAAATTTACACTTAACATATTGGAATGAAGAGGTTAATCGACTACCGAAGATAGTTTCTGGACTAGGCCCAAATCAGTTGCTTGGCGTTCCGAAATTACAGTCAAGTACAGGAGTACAGGCTCATGCACTGGTTACTTTGCTTGAAGAGTGAGGGATTATTCGGAAAATAAACTCAATGTGCTTTGACACTACTACCAGAAACACAGGTCACAGAAATGGTGCTTGCATACTTTTGGAACAAAAGCTACAAAAGGACCACCACCTAGCATGTCGACACCACATATTAAAGCGTATTCTTGCAAGTGTAATCAACGAGGCTATGCAATATTCATCATCTGGCCCTGATATAGCCGCTTTAAACAGTATTAGAATAAAATCGATCATTCAACTTATGAAAGTGTAACCAGTAATGCAACAGTTATGGTAGCGTTGGGAGATGAGATTTGCAGTTTGCAATTTGCAGTTAAACATCTTCAAAAAACTTAAGTTAGATATGATTATAGATAATTCCTAGAGTTTGCAATTATCTCCTTGGGAGGCGTTCCTCCACTTATAGCAGGATTTATATATCCTGGGGCTCTTCATCATTCTAGATGGATGGCAAAGGCATTGTATTCTTTCAAATTATTGATATTTCATGGGCAATTCAAAATCACTAAATTGGAAGAAAATAGATGGTGTAAAATTTGCATTTTTCTTGTGTGTATTTATCTTAGAGATTCGTTTACAGCTCCTCTTTCTATTTCAGCACCCTCTAATAGCCTCAGTTTACTGCACCAACATAGTGCTTATGATAAATGCTGCTATCTCTAAAGTTGCCAGCAAGAAACTAATTGTACGATTGGCCTTTTATGGTAAAAACTTGTCTACAAGTTCAAAAAAAGCTATGCTTTGTTCCCTTGATGAAAAGACTGAGGTTAATGACCTTCTAAAGTGCATCCAGCTATTTGACAAGAATTATTGTGAATATTAAAGTTTTTGTGATGAAAACACTATGTCTTTCATTGCCTTAATATTCCGAGAGCTTCTTTATATTTTGAGCCTGAAACATGGCATCTCAGAGATGACTACAAGCAAGGGTGACAGTTAAACATTTAAGGGTTGTTAATGACAAGGCTGAACGGGGGGTGGCACTTATGCAAGAGTACAATGCTCTTATAACGAAGAATGAAGACCAAAAACAAAATTTATTACAAGTTGTAGAACAACATAGGCATTGTTATTCCAACTGCAGTACACTTGTAGCTACCTTAGGATTCTGTCTCGAAGAGAAGATGTTACAGTCAATCTTCTTCTACAAAAAAAAATGCACCCTCCTTCAAAATTTAGTTCCATCCTTTATCGACTTAAACTGGGATAGCGGCTCTTTAACTACTGCTGGTCAACCATTAACAATATACTTCGCCACCTTACTCAACACTGAACCTTTTCTACTTTGTAAGTCTACTAGTTTTCTATCCAGATAACCGAGTCCTTCCTAGATATTTTGAGAATAATGGAGAAGAAAACTTTTGTGTTCTAACACCAACGGCCGGACCGTATGAGACATTAAGTAATCAGCACAATTCCTACGGGTAGGCACAAACTGTATTTGGTATCAAAATTTGACAAGAAATACACATAGTTTTGGAGGCAATTTGCTTAAAGAATTGGTATTCCTTTCTTTAGACTAAAAATTGTGACCAGCTGCTTGATGGTCTGTTTCATGCCTATATTTCAGCATATACAACATATTGCACAATTTTTCGCACTCCAAAAAACCAATCCTAATGCTTCCCTTTGTATTTGAGGATATTTGCACTCTATCTCTTGACAATTTCCAGGAGGCATATGCAACCAAACTTATTTTTCCATATAATTGATTCAGAACCCAAAAGACTCGCACTAAGCTGGCCTCTGTTGTAAATACCAATTCTTACGTTGGTTCATAATGAGCCAATAGTGATGCTGAAGTCAGTTTTACCTTAATCTGTTCAAAAATTGAGAACACTTGAAAGGTCCATTTTCACTCATCTCCTTTCTTCAAGAGACCTAATAAGGGGCTTAGTGTAGTTAATGTGTCCTTAAGAAATCTTTTTTAATATTCCAACATCCCAGGGAAAGATTTGTACTTATTTGTGTTACTGTCAGAGAAACCAGCATGTCAATTATGTAAAATTGACATCTACATGTTGTTGTTGACCCTCCTATGCTCTATTATATATAAAAATATTTTTGAAAATTTCATGCATATTTGATTATATTTAGAGGTAGCTAAAGCTACAAAAGGACCACCACCTAGCATGTCGACACCACATATTAAAGCGTATTCTTGCAAGTGTGATCAACAAGGCTATGTAATATACATCATCTGGCCCTGATATAGCCGTTTTAAACAGTATTGGAATAAAATCGATCATTCAACTTATGAAAGTGCAACCAGTAATGCAAAGTTATGGTAGCGTTGGGAGATGAGAAGGACATTACAACTCAATTTGCAGTTAACCATCTTCAAGAAACTCAAGTTAGATATGATTATAGATAATTCCTAGAGTTTCCAATTATCTTCTTGGGAGGCGTTCCTCCACGTATAGTAGGATTTATACATCCTGGGGCTCTTCATCATTCTAGATGGATGGCAAAGGCATTGTATTCTTTCAAATTATTGATGTTTCGTGGGCAATTCAAAATCACTAAATTGGAAGAAATTAGATTGTGTAAAATTTGCATTTTTCTTGTGTGTATTTATCTTAGAGATTTGTTCACAGCTCCTCTTTCTAGTTCAACACCCTCTAATAGCCTCAGTTTACTGCAACAACTTAGTGCTTATGATAAATGCTACTATCTCTAAAGTTGCCAGCAAGAAACTAGAAGGGCAACTATTTTATTTAAGTTAGAAGCTTGTACGGTTGGCCTTATATGGTAAAAACTTGTCTACAAGTTCAAAAAAAAGCTATGCTTTGTTCCCTTGTTGAAAAGACTGAGGTTGATGAACTTCTAAAGTGCATCCAGCTATCTGACAAGAATTATTGTGAAGATTAAAGTTTTTGTGATAAAAACACTATGTCTTTCATTGCCTTAATATCCCGAGAGCTTCTTTATATTTTGAGCCTGAAACATGGCATCTCAAAGATGACTACAAGCAAGGGTGACAGTTAAACAATTAAGGGTTGTTAATGACAAGGCTGAACGGGGGGTGGCACTTATGCAAAAGTACAATGCTCTTATAACGAAGAATGAAGACCAAAAACACAATTTATTACAAGTTGTAGAACAACATAGGCATTGTTATTCCGACTGCAGTACACTTGTACCTTAGGATTCTGTCTTGAAGAGAAGATGTTACGGTCAATCTGCTGCTACAAAAAAAAAATGCGCCCTCCTTCAAAATTTTGTTCCATCCTTTATCGACTTGAACTGGGATAGCGGCTCCTTAACTACTGCTGGTCAACCATTAACAATATACTTCGCCACCTTACTCAGCACTGGACCTTTTCTACTTTGTAAGTCTACTAGTTTTCTATCCATATAACCGAGTCCCTCCTAGATATTTTGAGAATAATGGAGAAGAAAACTTTTTTGTTCTAACACCAACGGCCGGACCGTATGAGACAAGTAATCAGCACAATTCCTATGGGTAGGCACAAACTGTATTTGGTATCAAAATTTGACAGGAAATACACATAGTTTTGGAGGCAATTTGCTTAAAGACTTGGTATTCCTTTCTTTAGACTAAAAATTGTGACCAGCTGCTTGATGGTCTGTTTCATGCCTAAATTTCTGCATATACAACCTATTGCACAATTTTTCGCACTCCAAAAACCAATCCTAATGCTTCCCTTTGTATTTGAGGATATTTGCACTCTATCTCCTGACAATTTCCAGGAGGCATATGCAACCAAACTTATTTTTCCATCTTCATATAATTGATTCAGAACCCAAAAGACTCACACTAAGCTAGCTTCTGTTGTAAATACCAATTCTTACGTTGGTTCATAATGAGCCAATAGTGATGCTGGGGTCAGTTTTACCTTAATCTGTTCAAACGCTTGAGAACACTTGAAAGGTCCATTTCCACTCATCTTCTTTCTCCAAAAGACCTAATAAGGGGCTTAGTGTAGTTAATGTGTCCTTAAGAAATCTTCTTTAATATTCCAACATCCCAAGGAAAGATTTGACTCGGGGTGACGTTTACTGGTGGTCCCACCTTCAAAATGGGCTCGATCGATTCCTTATCCAACACTAGGCCCTTTTCACTAATAATATATTCAAGATATTTAATGAAATCCTGTGTGAACAAGCATTTATTAATGTTAAAAGTTAATTCATTTTCTTTTAAC
>CABFOW010002518.1:13482-60886 GCA_902141385.1 Timema californicum | reverse complement strand
AACCATATGATCTGCAAAAACATGTGTTTAGCAGCTGTCATTTCTGACAGTCAAAATTCAGGTATATACCTAAATGTTGACTGTCAGAAGTCAGCTGTGAACTGTCAGTAAGCACCAAAGAAGCCACGAGGCTACTGTAGATATATTCTGAAAATTGAAAAATGACACCAGGACCTTTGGCTTAGTACGCCAATGCTCTTACCACTGAGCTATCCAGGATTCGTCCCGTGCGCAGAGCCATTCTTCACCCATATTTTAAGGCATAGTCTATGATGGACGTGCGGAATTTGTCGGTTACAAATGTGTGATTTTTTTATTAAGATCCCATGTCCAGGTGTAATTTTTCAATTGTCAGAATATGATATCTAGATGGAGTAATCCTCACTAAAAAGCATAAACAATAGCTTTGGCTATTTGATTCATTAATATGCAATCCCTTACAATTATATTAATTGTACAAATGGCAGCAATAAGCCAACTACCGAGTTGAAGGTGGCTGCGTTATCTGATAGCTCGTGATCTTAATAAATTATTATTATTATTAGCACCGCGTCTTACTACCCGTTCGGGTTATACGCACTTACGCTAATGTGTAATGGTAGGGTGATTGTGAGATGAAATGAAGGACCTACAGTTTAACGTGGAATCCGAACCACGGTGGAGACCTGGCATTCCTCACATTCACAAGATGACTTGTCAGAGGTGAAGGAAGGGTTTGGTAATCAGATCTTAATAAAAAAATTACACATTTGTAGCCAACGATTTCCTTACATCCATCATAGACTCTACCTTAAAATACGAGTTAAGAATGACCCTGAGTAAGGGACAAATCCTGGATAGCTCAGTGGTAAGAGCATTGGCGTACCAAGCCAAAGGTCCCAGGTGTGATTTTCGTGTCCAGATGTCATTTTTCAATTTTCAGAATAAGCTTTCTTTTATTTTCTCGTCCACTAACCCCATCACAAATTTGTCCAAGATATTGGATTCCATATTGAAACCAAAGCCACATGTTGCTACTAAATGCCCGACCGTTGCAACCCAATCGGAAATACTTTCTCTGTTCAGATTTAGATGCCTGATAAAATAGGTATCTTTTCTTGAATACAGATACCTTTGATGAATAATGAGACAATAGTAATTTATTAATATCCTAATAAGACTTAGCTTTAGGCTTGTTGGGGCCACATAAGTTGATTAATAACGTGCATTTGAACTGATGTATTAATAAGCAAAATATCCTTTTGTTTCTTTGCATCCACTGCGTCATTAGCCTTAAAACCGATTATAACTTGTGCTCAAACACCTCATACTCATTAGCAAATGGATTAAATTCCGTAAGTTGACCAATATAAGCCAACATCATTACTTTACTACGCACAGTAACAAATCATGTCATTTTTCAATTTTCAGAATAAGTTTTCTTTTATTTTCTTGTCCACTAACCCCATCACAAATTTGTCCAAGATATTGGATTCCATATTGAAACCAAAGCCACATGTTGCTACTAAATGCCTGACCGTTGCAGTCCAATCGGCAATACTTTCTCTGTTCAGATTTGGATGCCTGATAAAATAGGTATCTTTCCTTGAATACAGATACCTTTGATGAATAATGAGACAATAGTAATATATTAATATCCTAATAAGACTTAGCTTTAGGCTTGTTTGGGCCATATAAGTCGATTAATAACGTGCATTTGAACTGATGTATTAATAAGCAAAATATCCTTTTGTTTCTTTGCATCCACTGCGTCATTAGCCCTAAAACCGATTATAACTTGTGCTCAAATACCTCATACTCATCAGCAAATGGATTAAATTCTGTAAGTTGACCAATATAAGCCAACATGATTACTTTACTACGCACAGTAACAAATCTATTAAACAAACACTTAGTCCGCAGCACCAATGTAATGTTCTGAATAATACTTCATGATAAAAAGGTTTAAATGACTTTATATATTAATACCAAAGCACATGCGATTTAATATTCAAAGTATTATTTATTTATAAATATAAATATCAAAAAGATTTAGACTCGGGAGCTCCCTAAAAGATTTGTTCGACTCAAATGAAACGTGTTAAGCGCCCAAACTCCTAATATTTACACTTAAAGATAACATAAAGTGTGAAATCAGCACTAATTCTAAACCTGATCGATTTTTACATTTCAGAGTGAAGCTGTGCGAATCACTCATCAGTCACCGGACATTATAGATAAAGATATCCTTGTTGAACTGTTGGCCGTTTGGGAGACAGATCTTCATTCACAAGGCTCGACGTGTGTCCATGATAAACCCATATTTGCCCCAATATATCATTTGGAGGATAGTGATAGCTTATCATCCATGGGGGAATAATTACACAAGGTTAAACTGACAAACATTATTCAAAGCTCTGTTTTGTGATAATACTTTTTACTAATAAAATAAGTAACCTTATATATTTACTATAGTTCTTGTAAATTTAGAAACTGGATACTTTAATTCTCAATTCCTTGTATCCCTTAGTATTCTAGGGATTCAAGACTTGAAAGGATAAAAAAAAATATTAAAACCCAAATTTGAAGACAATGTTTTGAAATCAAATATTTACGCACTCCTTAGAATGACTTACTTAGATCCAGACTTTTAAGTTGTACATATTTGGAAAATATAATATTTTAGCTTTTTTTAGATAGAACATAAAAGATGTGATTAGAGATGATTACTGTACAATCTACCTTCTCTTTGTAAACTACTCTTTTGATTCATCATCATTATCAACAATCGTTTCCAGCCTGAAGCTGGGTTAGTTAAGTAAAATGCCTCCATCTACCTCTATCCTTCCACCATTCCTCTTTTGAATGTTTAATCAAATTATTAATCATGATATTTGAAGCTTTAGTAAATAAATATATATATTTATTTGCGATATATTTTGATTTTAAATATATACATAACTCTGTCCTTTTGTTAATTTTTTTTTGTTTGAAAAACATTTTCTTGTTATAATTTTTTTATAATAATCTCAGACTGCCCATTAGCCCCTTCTTCCCTTCCTTAACCATATCTCTTGTATACTCTTAAAATCCAATATTAATCAGCACTTGGAATTACTCCTTCAATCTCCCATACATTGCCTAATGTCATGTAAGGCGCAAGAAACTTCAACTTTGCTGAGAGTTGAACCAACACAATCTTTAAGAGCTGTTTGAGAAATCTTTGTCTTAGCTTTCTTACCTACTCTTCATTAAACAGTTGACCCAGGTACAAAATTTAACAAATCTGTCTATTTACCTAAATACAAGATGACTCAAAAGCTTCCAGATGAATTAAAATGAGTAAAAAAATTGAAATGTTAAATTTTTTTAAAACACAATCACAAACAAAACATCATGTACAATCGACTTTTCTAATCTCATGCATGGATTGGTCAGCTGGGTGCAGATTTCTTACATTTAGGTTGTCTTGACACTAGTTCACACTGAGGGCCTTATTATTTTATAAATAATGCTATTAGGGGCGTGCAAAGTTTTCTTTATCAATTCAAAGGTGTCGAACTTCTGTGCTGGGTGGGGGTCCAGGACTCAATCCTCGGTCCAGGCACAGATTTATCTGATTGACAAACCCTTCCTTCACCTCTGACAAGACGTGTATTAATCACAACTTGCGACTGTGTGAAATGCTAGGCCTCCACCATGGTTCGGATCCCACGTTAAACTGTAGGTTCTTCATTTCGTCTTACAATCACCCTACCAGCAAAATGTTCTACATTTTAGCCAAAGCTGGTAACTATTTATTACATCACGTCATTTAATTACTTCATATTTTTTGAAATGTGAACTTAAATTTGTACTGTACATCTCGCTTACTTTGAAATGTAGCAACCTTACCTTGATGGACTACAATATAGTCCTATCTTATAAGCTTTAGCATAGTGGAGGGATTTGCAAACTTACAGGAGATAAATATGTAAAAAAAAATGTAAAATAAATAGTGGAGCCAAAGACTTTTATATTAACTTATTTTTTCTTAAAAATTGATTTTAACAAATGATAAACACAGATTATACACTGACATGAATAAGTGTAAATACATTTAGAATGCAAAATGATCATACACACTTTAGTGGCTTATTATATTTTTAAGTTCGCTTAGAAGATTTATATGATGCAGTGTCAGATTAGTGAAATAGTGAATGAACAAAGTATTTTTTCCTAATCTGGTTTAACCTGTGAGGAGGTTATTCTCAAGAAAGGAAACAAATGCTCATCAGTAAGTCGGTTTCTAAGATCACTTTTCCTAAGTTTTATGGTTAAAAAAATGTGTTCGCATAAATATGAGGATGCAAACATTGCCATATATATTTATATTTATTTACTAAGTGTGGAAATGTTGAATTTGAAATGGTTATATGAAACTCCAGTTATGCAGGGTTTAAAAAAGCTTGTTTCACAACGCAACACATTTTAATTATTTATCCTGTGCGCCGGATTGAACACACCAGCAGGTTGTGGTTTGCCTATCCCTGGCATAGTGTATTAATACAAGGTAAGCTTGCTACCATACAGGGTGGATTAAGAGTACATAATAGCACAGAATGACAAAAATTGAACATAAATGTGTATTTTATTCTTTAACTGTAACAAAACGATTGAATGGTGTGACACCTATCCTCCGCCGCATTTGGACTTATACCTCCTNTGCCACATTTGGACTTATATGTCCACGCACCAGCCGGCACCTCCTCCCGCACATACACTTCCAAATAGAATGACACGAGTTTTGAGTCAATGTCCAGCAAGTAAAGAAGACCACGCTCGAAAACATGTGACAACCATTATGCAAACTCCCCCAAACATGTGATCACTATACTATATAAGTCTGTGTTTAGCAAATATGGTTACTGATTGTACCACTGTCTTTGGATGAGATAAGCGATATTTTGTTGTTAGGGATTAAATTATGCCTTTTTTCTAAATTCCCTTTTGGCTTAGCTATTTTAATCTTTTCCAAATTATTTTCTGGCACTACAAATTTAAATTGTTGAAATGAGGTTTGGATTTTTATTAATAAGCCAGCTAGACTAAAGCCGCTATTCATATTTGACTTATGTCTAATGGGGAAATTAAATTTGTTCAAGCTGTAAAATTGTTTCTGCTTCACCGCTTGGCGGTTTGTTTTTCAAGGCGCACTCATGTAGGCTATGGCCATATTGTTGATGCGTAGATGGAGTCGTTTACCGAATACTTCGTTTCTAGGTAAATTTAACTTAATGCCATCAGATGTCAGGGCACTTGCAAACTAAACTATATTATTGTTATCGTGGTGTTGAGACTTTTTCCTGATAGTACAAATGCTGCAACAAGATGACAGAAGACATTTAAAGACATTCTCTGCTTGTTAAAATGTGGGATTTAACTATTTATTATTTATTGCTTGATGACCTTCATATTTAAATTATATATATATATATACTGGTAGATTATTGAGGTAATTTATTTCTTGTGGCACTTAGCTTAATGCCATAAGACAATGAGTCACACTTCTTAATTACACACACACACACACACACTTGTTGCCATATTCAACTGATTTATTTCTCATAAATTTAGATGAGAGGCTAGGAGGTGACTTAGGAGTTATGACAAACTTTCAATATGGTCAAGATAGTTCAATATTAGTTTGTGTTAACCTCATTTATGCTCTTGTATCTGAAGCTGCTGGTAATCTGAAAGTTTGTGGGTTAACTTATGTACCTTTTTTGAGCTTATCATTGATAGGTGGATTATGGATATTAGAAGCTTAATGCTAGTTTTGTTTGACTGCCATGGGGCTACAGTCTTATTTTTAGCACCTTTGAAGGCTAATACACTTAAGTTAGGTTGGGTTGCCGATATCGATAGTATTTGGCCTTTTGAATCTCGGTCGGGTGAATTGGGGGTGATTTTCTTAAATGGTTTTCCACTATTCCTCCACATAAATACAGGTTCACTTCCTATAAATTCAACCTTCCCAATTCCTAATCCATTAATGTAAATAGTACTTAATAAGATTTTATAATTTATTCTGGTTTGCAGGATCGATATGGTTTACACCTTTAATTAGAACTTATGGTTTAAATCATCAGCCCCTGTATGCTGGGGGTTTTGTTAATAAAAGATCTGATTTTGATTGACTTGAGGATATAGGTGCTCAAGGCGTTTATAATGAGCTAATTAATCTGTCTAAGTTGAATAAGTTTTATCAGTATAGTGATTTTAAAGTTTATTTGTTAGGTTTTACCTAATGGTCAGTCATCTTAGCGTAAATATTACTTAAGTGTATAACCCGAACGGCTAGTAAGGACTGGTGCTAAATAAATAAATAATTTTTTTATTGCATCTTTGGCCATATCCAAAGTTCAGTTTGCGCTTATCACAACTTTTTGTTGGCTTCTCCATGAGAGAGTATGTATGGCAGTCTGTGTAAGGCAGCTGACCTTTTTGAGTAACAACTCTATCTTTCTACTGCATTCTACTATGTTTTGCACTTGTCATATTTATGCTATCATTGTTATTGAATAAAACCAATATACTCTCGTTACCCTCATGCTCACGAGGGGTTGTATAACATTTTTACTGTCAAAGTTTGTATTTGTCAAAGGTGGATTTAAAAAAAATTGATGTCAACATTTTCAAAGATTTACACACCCCTACTGCTTTTAATATCATCATCAACAGTTTATAGGCTGAGGTCAGGTCAGTTTAGTAACGTGCCTCCATCTTGCTCTTTCCTTACACCATTTTTTTCCCATTTATTTGCTTCCTTTCTTCTCTCACTTTCACACTTTCTGTTATTTCCTCCTCCCTTCTCTTTATTGGCCTCCCTGGTGATTTTATTCTTGTATACTTCATTTCCATTATTTTCTTCGGCATCCTCTCTTTTTCCATTCTCATTACATGCCCATACCATCTCAGTCTTGCTTCCTCTACCTTCTCATGTACCCTTCACCCCAACTCTTTCCCAGATAACTTTTTTATATTCATGTTTTTCCTCGTGACAGCTAACATGCTTCTTACAAATTTCATTCCTATGGCCTCTACTTTCCTTGTTTCTCTTACTTTCAATGTCCATGTTTTTGCTGGGTACAAAGTACACCTTGTACAGTACTTCCTTACCCTTCAAGGGTACTTCTTCATAGCAAGTCTCTTACATACCTAGAGAACAATTACATTTCCAAGTTTTTCCCAAATTTATACCTTTATTCCATTAAATGTTTTATAGCAAAGATCAAGTATATTATAGACCTCTATTCCTTAAATCCATGCTGTTTTTCTCTCCATCTTATATTTTCTTTTCCAGTATCTTTTCTTATATTATTATACACTGGCACATCAGCATTATTCCCCTATAATTCATACCCCAATTCTTGTTTCCTTTTTTAAAAGTTGGAATTATAATTCCCTTCTTTCCGTCTTCAAATACCCTCTTAGTATATCATGACTAAAGAGAATACATTGTCACTATAAGATGACGCACAAGATTCTCCGTTCTTTTTCTCCATACAGACTATAAAAACATGTAATGTAACCCCTCCAAAATATATTAATGTAATTTTGCCTTTGTCGCACACTTCCTGAAATCAGGTGTCTTAAGGGAGGAATAAGAAGTCCCTATTTTAGCAGAAGTTTTTTTTCTCAGTTGTGCAGCTATAGTGCTTGGATATTACTTTGATTTGAAACTTCCGGTTAATCTGTTTGCCTTCAATGGAACTGATCTGGCTACTTCATTAAAAATAATTATTTTCTCTTTTAGTAATTTTTTTCTCCATTGTGCACATAGGTAACTTAAAAATCCATAAACAGAAGAAAGTACAGAAAAGAGTGGTGGGAACAAACAAGGACAAATGTAATTTGGTTAAGGTAGTAATAAGTTGAACACATTTCATATTTTACATTTCTACAACTGCTCAGTCAGCGATTTAACATATATGAACTCATATAGAAAATATATATACACATTTAATATTCTTAACACTTTGGCACCTAAGGCACACATGCTGACACATAAGTTTCAAAACATGATGAAACAAAACATTTTTATGTCATTGGGTTTCATCATGTGTCATTCTGCTTTGACCACATGCTTTCAAATGAGTCACTGCACGCTTGCTGACACAAGGCGGAACAAAACCGATGACACACAGACACGTTGAAACAAAGCAGCTGTCTTCCTAACTCCCATGTTTCATCAAGTTTGTTTCACGTGTCTTGTGAAAAATATGCGACTGCACAAGTGCAAGTTGGGAAGTCTGGCCATGTGACAATAGTTTCTTTCAAAATTTGAGCTGTGTTAATCATTATTGTTTTGTTTGTACTTGAAAATGCTGATAAAAGCTACCGGAAGTGAGTGTAGAGATGTGGATGTGGAAGTGTAATTTTCCAAGGAACATTTCTCTTTATTTTTTTTCATAGATAGGGTGACTCAAGTATTTCCTACTTGATGGTTTTTCCTGCTTAGCCAACCAATCCCAGAAAATTATAGGTAACACTTTTATAGTATCAATATTGCCAACATTACACACTGCCGTCTATTATCGACTGAGAATTTTTGTTTCAATATGTTTTTATCGAGTTTCATTTGAAAAAATTGTTGAAACCTATTTTGTGTCGTGGTTTCATCATGTTTCGTGTCAGTATGTGTGCGCTTAAGATTACCTAATTTAGTGGACCCCAAATCATTCTTACTCGACATGTTAAGTCTTATTCCATGTCTCCAATAAAATGATAAAACACTTGATACAAGATGATTGGTTAAGTAACCAGTGATTTTTTATACTAATTTTACAAATCAAGTCAATTTCACTTGGAGTATATTAAGTCAATAATTGTTATTAAATTGGTTCTGAATATTCAACTTAAGATATGTATCTTACCCTGTTTAGTTATTAACTATAAATATTAAATTTGATTATATAAAGAACATGTTTATAAAACTGCAATAATAAATCTCAACTCTCCCTTTTCTACATATTTGCACTATTTTAATCGGGAATCAGATCAAAAGTATGTCCCTGTGTCCAGATACTGTCCGTAGTTTCCTGCCCTAAAGTTATCACAATTATCTGAACGTACTCTCTGGAGGCTGACTGAGTCGAACCCTAGTTCAACCCCTTGACCTGTCCCTGGCAAATACACCCAGATAGGTTGGCTGTACATTGAGTTGACGGTATTGCCGTCTGGTGAGGTTGGCCCCACTGCATCACTCCTTCGGACAGCTGCCAATTGTCTAGGCTAAACAATGTATATTATTATCTTTAAGTGAACATTCTTATTACATTTTGATAAAACCTTGATAAATTGATTTAAATAGTTGATGGAAGATAAAGAACAAATCAGTTAAGAAGTGTGAAAACAACATTTTGTACATATAGTGATTTATAACTTAAAAGACAATTCATAAATGAGTGAAAGACTATACATAAAATCTAGAGATGGGTCAAATCCTATATTTCCCAAATCTGAATCTTAAATTTTTCTTTTGAATCTTGAATCCTAATTTGAATCATCAAATCTTTAAATATATGCGATTTTATTAAAGTGAACATAATTAATTTAAAGAAAAGTTATTTAAGCCACTGACAAATGCTTTTTTGTTTGTAAAGCTATTACATCATAAACAACAAAGAGAACACTTTTTTTTTGTAAAATAATTATATTGATACAATTTTTGTATTATTGCTTTATATTTGCCATAGCAGGGTCTCAACTGGGTGACAAAAGTCACCAACGTTATAAAGATATTTGGGATTTTATTGCCCTGCGATTGGGCACCATTTATTATATCTGCCCTGTGATTGGGCATCAATTATTATATTTCCGGATTTTATATGATGACTATGCGGATCTTAATCATGTAGACCCGTATATGCCTTACTGTGAGCAGTAAGTATCACGATACCGGGTTTTATGGTGATGACGCGTGCATGCCTTACTGTGCACTTATTACATGTCTATGTCTTCTGATTATATTTAAATCTTATTCTTATGAAATGAGTAAAACTTTTAAGTTTGCACACATTTATTTAGATTATTAGTATTACACTTTTGGTACTGTAGATTTGATATTAAAGTGATAAAGTTTTTGTTCATTTACAGACTGACTCGGAGAGCCAGATCTATGCAGTTAAAAATTATGTTTTTCTGTGATATTACAATGTTTTGTATTCTGAGTACTGTGTTCTATGTGGATTCATAAGCTCAAGCTGCTTATATATGACCTACCCCTTGCTTCTTGGACCCCTTCTCACCAGTGTTAAAACTAATTATTAAGAGAACTCCTGGCAACCTGATGTTGTAAAGGCTAGCTTCTTATTGGGCAAAGGGAACCAGCATTGTCATATGATTTTTCAAATGCAACAGAGTTGGTCTTTTAAAGAAAAAAGTTTTAAATCGCAATACATTGAAATTACTTCTGAAAATGCTTGATTCTCCATGGATTAAATATTAAAAGGAAACTACATAAAGTTCTTTAAAGAAAAGTACACTTCATCCATGACTTTTGAATATATGAGAGGGGTCCAAAACAGTATCATTTCAAAGTCATGAAAATCTACTAATAAGTCACAAAAGTCTCTGAAAAGTCATGAATTTTCAATATTTTGGCCATAAAGTCACTCAAACGTGTCAAATGTCAAGCCACCCACTACCCATTATGCCATGCGCTATAGTTGGATTCAGGAAGATGTATTTCAGGGTCATTTCAGTGTTGCCTATTGTTACGCTGCGTGGGAGAATTATCAAGCATAGCGATTCTCACTCTGCTAAGCTGACAACGTTGAACTATGAATGTAGGCATGAGGGTAGAGGAGTTTCCATCCCTAGTCTGACCTTGAAACACACAAACAAATGACAACTAGTATAGCTGCAAGTCGCCTGATTGTTTTTACTGTGATACCAAGGACAAAGTTAAGGTTTGCCATCTAGTTAAAGTTTAATGTTGTGTGTGAGTGCATTATGCCTATTTATGCATTATATAATGTTCAGCTTATTAACAAAGAGAATGTGTGATTAAAAAGTCACTAATTTTTGTTTCTCCAACTCTGTAGACACGCATAGGGTGGGCACATTTCACCAGATGCATTTCCACACATCATAATTGTCACTGCAGCTTTGGAAGACTTTGTTTTATTGTTTCATGATACTTGCACCCTCGCTTTGGGAGAACACATATGCCTCAAAAGTTCTTCTGCTGAAGAAGGGTCCTGATGTACTCTGAAAATTACATATGTGTTTTGTTGTGTTTTAATTGTGAACTTTGAGGCCTACAATTTTCTGGTGTGTTGGCTTTGCCCTTCTATCCTCCTTTCAATGTTCAATTGAATAATATTGTTAGCAGCTACTCTTCATGGAAAAGATGAAAACAAATAAACAGAATCTTAGTCTATGAATTACATTGTGCTTCTAGTTAAGAAAGAATTATTATAAATTATTAATACTTATTGCTCACAATTGAGCATTTTAGATCTCCATCAAAGAGGTCTAAAACACTTATGTACCTTGTATTTCCCTGTACCACTTTTTCAAATAGCTGCCACAGCATAATTTTTTCATGTTTATTAATTATTTAATGAACAAAATATTGTTTATAATAAGTGTATGTTTTTTTGTTTTACATATTATCATTGTAAAAAAAAAGATCTGCAACAACCTAATTGACCCAGACATAAACAAAACTTGTTTTTTTTTCACTATATTTCTATTCTGACCAACCAGTTTTTCATTAGATATTTTTTATGTGAATAAATGTTTAAATTTGGCTTTCCAATACATTTCTAATCTATTAATATATATTTTTATTCTGCTCTGTTATTTTTACATTGAAAAATAGTGTTTAGGTTTTGTCTCTTATAAATATTTTTAAATTCAAGTGGAAAAGTTACCCTAAAAAATTAGATTTTATTTTATACACGTGACTATACAAACCTTTTCAGTTGTTAATTTGTCATTGATAGGTGTTACTGGTCTTACATTCTGAGGAATCCACTTATACATTTGTTGGCTTGCAAGTTCACTTCATCAGCAGAACAAATCGTCTAGCTGCTCATGTCAACATGCCAAGGACAGATAAGCGAAAATTAGTTTTTTTATAATGCCACACACAGCATTAAATATGACCTTGAGTAGGTTGCTGTATGATAAGAGTTATCTATCATAAAAAAAACCTTTAGTGTTTGATTGTATAGTAAGAGTATTTGTTTGTAATTATTGTAAGAATAAGTACCAAATTAATAAAAGTAATAAATGTTTATTTAATTTCACTAAACAGTTAGATTACATTAAATTATAGGTTGCTCCCCCTCTTTCTCTCTAAACTCACTCGCACTTTTTTTTGTGTGCAGATATAAGTGGTTCAGAAAGTGCACATTAAATACCATACCTCAAATAAATATAGGAGCCTATAATTAATAAATATTGGTCAGCAAAATGTTTTTTAGTTGATTTCTTAACCATAGAAATTGTGTGATAGGCAATGCTACAGTTGAGCCAGGGTGGGGTCCTGGTACTTTACAAGCCGTTTTGAAACATAAATTTGGCACTAAACCTGGTTGCAATAAGGCCTTGCAACACATAATAGATACCAGGCTCGCTAACATAGTCACACAGTGAAGGTATTTCAGACTACTCCCAACAAGGGAAGGGATTTGAGTACATGTGCTGTTGTATCTATTTTAGAATGACTACCTACCAACTTTCAAAGCATTAAATGTGTTATTTAGTCAGTCTCCTAATAGTCTAAGAGCCAGTGACAAAAATAGTCAGGGCATTTGCTTGATGTTACAATACATAATAACACATTGCACTTGAGTGGTCATATCAGAAAATGCTTGTCTACCAACTGGTTTGTCTGGCAAACAGGTGTATAAATTGATGTAAATCATTAAAAATAAGGACATTTGATTAATGTTTGTGCTTTGTACACTAGTCGATAATAGTCGACTAATAATGGGAAAAATAAAGGCAGACGATTTGGACATCATCAAAAGCTCAAAAAACTGGACCCTACTCAAACCATTTGATTAATCTTGATTGAACACTATTAGTTTCAGAACAATCCAAAAAGTGTGAATGGAAAAAAGCAGACCGAAATTCCTTGATGAACACCTCGGCAGACACGCATTTTGAAAATTCGAAACTTCTGAGTAAAGTCAAGTGATTTGCTCAATGTTTGTGCTTTGTGCACTACTCGATAATAGTCGACTAATGATGGGGAAAATAAAGGCAGACGAAATAAAGAAAACTACTGAGTAAAGTGCAGTAACAAACTATAGTCATAGAAAGGAAAAAAGGCAAGTTTGACTTAAAAAGGTACAAAAGGTTTTCATAGAAACATAGGGAGTTATTTCGTAATTGTTATCTGCATTGTATTTCAATGACCCTCATATTATACTCATTATCATAGTCATAGTCAGGCACATAGTTAGTCAAATTCAACCTCAGATGCAGTCATCTTCATGCGGCTCGTCTGCAGAAAGTTCTTCATCGAAACAATCGAACAATATTAATGTAACAGTATCATTACACTGTATCACTATTACATTTGTTATCACACCTAATGGTTTGATTTATTGTGTTGGACACCTTAAAAATCAATAAAATAAATAAAAAATGTACCTGTTTCATTGATGTCTGGTTCTCTTGATGTATGCTGAATGATGACATCATTTATGAAGGGCGGCAATTGGTCTCCTTCAAACCACAGCAAATGTGAATGTCCATTCTCTTCGACCCAACAATGGGCTTTTGGTCTTAATAGTGTGGGCATCTGCAAATATGCATGGCTCCATAATGTTGCTACTGTGCCAAAGGGTGACTTTGCCCCTATGGGGGATTCTTTGCTCCATTTCATGATTTTATGTGACTTAGTGTGCAAATATACTGGTCTGTAAGCCTGAGATTCTTTTGTTGTTTAGGTGGCTATTCTGTAGGTAACATCCGCATGAGGTTTCATAGCATTCCGACCATTTCTACTTTGTATTGTACTCTTTCAGAAAAGTTGAATGTTTTTCTGTAAAAATTTTAATTGGAAAAATTGGCATCTTCAGTTAATTGGATTTATAATCAAGAAGTAAGAGTATGTCTATCTTCCTCCTAAATATCTGATATTTTAAAATAATGTTCTATTTGTAATTTTGTCAGTAGTTCTAATATTTGTGTTGAGGTTTTTGAAAGTGAGGTTATATTGCACCACTTTTTTTTGGAGCAAAGTATGCCCGATTAATTTAAAGGATATATTTTGTTTTCTACATTTTTTTTTCCAGAACAACCAGGCTCCAGAAGATATGCCGATTATACTCGAGAAAAACTGCAGTAGTGTCTAATGTCTATTCAAGAAGGAGAGTTAACACAATGGCAAGCAGAGGTGAAATTTAACACTACCCAAAGAACTAATGTAAATAAATTAAAAAGAAATTCAACTAGAAAACCTGGACAGCCTCCCATTTTCTGTGAAAAATAGGAAAATGCATTTGTTCATTGCATCATGATGTTCAGCGACTATGGCTTCCCTCTTGACCTTCTGGATCTAAGTATGATTGTTAAATCATATTTGCATACAGCTGATAAAAAAGTTTAAAAACAATGTCCCGGGCATTGAATGGGCTTCCTCTTTTGCAAAGTGTCATCGAGAGCTATCAACACTTTTGCATGCAACATAAAACATGCTTGTGCTGCAATTAATGAGCCAACTTTACGTGATTACATAACAAATTTAGGTGAGTGTGTCAAGGGTGTACCTCCAGAGAACATCTGGAACTTTGATTAAACGAATTTGACTATTAACCCGGGTCAAAAGAAACTTATAGTTAAATATGGAATGAAATATTAAGAAAAAAATTGCAACACATCCAAAAGCAGCATTTCCCTTGTATTTTCTGGTAGTGCGGTTGGTGAATTTCTACCACCCAATGTAGTCTACCGGGCAACAAATCTGTGGGACACTTGAACAGAAAATGGGCTTGCCGGTTGTAGGTATAGTACTAGCCCAAGTGGATGGTTTGAATCTAACGCCTTTGGTGATTGGTTTGAAAGCCCTTTGCTGCCTAAACTTAAAAAATTGGATGGAAAAAAAGTTGTAATTTGTGACAATTTGTCATCACATTTTTCAGTTTAAGTCTTACAACTTTGTCAGGACCATAATATATCTTTTGTATGCTTGCCACATAACAGCACACACCTCACACAGCCAAGATGTTACCTTCTTTAGGACAATGAAGGTGGCTTGGAGAAAGATACTAGCAGAATGGAAAGAAACCGCTTGGGGAATGAAAAGCTATTCTCTTGAGAAACAACATTTCCTACTATTACTAAAGAAACTCATTGAAGTTATTCGACCAAATGAAAAAAAATTAGTGGCAGGATTCAAAAAATNTCCTACTATTACTAAAGAAACTCATGGAAGTTATTCGACCAAATGAAAAAAAATTAGTGGCAGGATTCAAAAAATATGGGGTAGTTCCCGTAGATGTTGTACCCTTGTTAGCAAGATTACCAGGAAATTTAAATGATCCAAATAAGGATATAGATGCATCATTCTTGATATCTTTAGAGGCTAAGAGAACTGAATTCTCTCAACCAAAGTTTATCAAGCGAAAGAAAGTAGATGTCCTAGGGAAGAGTGTTGGTCCTGAAGTACTACAAGATCAATCAAGACCTACCAGTACCAGTACTTCAAAAAAAAATGTGCCATCAACTGTTATCAAGATGAAAGCTCCAAATAAGATCAAGAAGCTCAAGCTTGGACGTACTGATATTGCTGGAGATGATACTGGTGAATCTAGTGACCTTGACGTTGATTTGATACAAGAAGCCAAAGAGTTTGAACAGGAGAATGAAGCTAAAAAACAGTTGGATTCATTATCTTTAGGAGAGAATATGTTGTGTTTACTTACGAAGGAGAATACTTCCCGGAATAATTGTGAGTTTTACTGACCAAGAAGGGGTAATAGGTGCTTTGCATAGATCTTTGAAGTCATGGAAGAGGCCTGAAAAACCTGATGTAAATAGTTATGTTTGGGAGGATGTAAATGGACACGTAAAGAAGCCAAAATTGGTGTAAAAACGTGGATTTTACGAACTACCAAAACTCAGTAAACATTGATGGTTTTAACTTGTGTTTGAAACAATAATTGGTGACCTGGTGGTCTAGGGGTAAGGTGTCAGACTTCTATGCTGGCGGCCGGGGTTCGATCCCCGGTCCCGGCAAAGATTTATCTGATTACCAAACCCTTCCTTCACCTCTGACAAGACATCTTGTGAATGTGAGGAATGCCAGGTCTCCACCGTGGTTCGGATTCCACGTTAAACTGTAGGTCCTCCATTTCATCTCACAATCACCCTACCATTACACATTAGCGTAAGTGCGTATAACCCGAACGGGTAGTAAGACGCGGTGCTAATAATAATAATAAGAAACAATAATTACATGTTGGTCTTGTATTTTAGTACCTACAGTACATTAAGTGGCCATTTTAATGTATTTTAAATGAGTATTTAGGGCTGGTTTCATAGTCAAATTTAGTATGCCTCAAGTGCGGCGCTACACTAAGTACATGACGACACCTACCTAAACTCGAATGGAATGGGCCGTTCTCGCATAGGAAACTGGCCCATTCCATTCTGGTGTAGGTAGGTGTCGTCATGTACTTAGTGTAGCGCCGCACTTGAGGCGTACTAAATTTGACTATGAAACTGGCCCTTAGTGTGTATTGCTTTAGATTTAAGAAAATTTTGTTGTAGAATTTTTTATTTTGTTCCCTACATCAATATATCAAATGTTAAACCTTGTCAAATATGTAAAGTAAAATTGTTGGTGCATAATACAACACAATGTGGGTTTACTTTGCACTAATTCATCATTCCCTTGGTTTCGAAGTATATTTTAGTAACCCTATGAAGATACATTATTCCAAAATTAAAATTAGCTTCCATCACAATATGCATAAATAAATATAAAATAAAGTGCACAGTATTACTACTGGACCTTAAATAAGATAAATACACAATTGAATTTTTCTTCCCTAAAATATTGTTGGAGATAGAAAAGAATATCTCAAATTAAAAAAGTGGAGCAAAGTCACCCCTTATCATGGTATGTATCTTGTTCTTAACAGCTGTTGATATAACTCTGCTTTAGATTAGTGGCATCAACATTTTTGAATTTCTTGGAGAAAGGTTCATTGATATCCTTGACTTGGTAGGTTCTTTTGAAAATGTCATATCTGGCATCAATTACAGTGTTGCATCGAGGCATGCTGTATATTTGACAAGTAAATTCCTCTAGTACCGAAAAAACATAATCTCTGTCAGTCTCTGACAAATCACATTGTGAAGTTTCAAATTTTCGAAACTTAACGTGCGTCTGCTGAAGTGTTCGTCAAGGAATTACGGTCTGTCTTTTTGCATTCACACATTTTGAAATGTTCTTAAACTAATGGTGTTCATATCAAGATTAAGCAAATGGTTTAAGTAGGGTTTGGTTTTTAGAGCTTTTGATTACGTCTGCCCTTGCTTTGGCCACTTCCAAATCGTTTGCCTTTATTTTTCCCATTATTAGTCGACTTTTATCAACTAGTGTATAAAGCACAAACATTGAGCAAATTACTTTACTTTAGTCGGAAGTTTCGAATTTTCAAACTAAACGTGCGTCTTCCAAGGTGTTTGTTTGTCTGTTTGCATCTACACCTTTTGGAATGTTATGAAACTAATGGTGTTCAAAACAATATTAAGCAAATGGTTAAGAGTAGGGTTTGGTTTTCTGTGCTTTTGATTACGTCTGCCCTCGCTTTAGTAACTTCCAAATCGTCCGCCTTTATTTTTCCCATTATTATTCGACTAGTGTACAAAGCACAAACATTAAGCAAATGGCTTGATTTGTGTTCTTATATTTAGAGATTTATGTCAATTTATACACCTTTTCATCAGGTGAACCAGTTGGCAGACTAGCATTACCTGATATGACCACTTAAGTGCAATGTGTTATGTATTGTAACATTAAGCAAAAGGATTGCTAGCTGTTGCAACTTGCATCAACACTTAAGTTTGTTTGGAACTTCTACCAGGCATTAATAGTTTACTTTAAGGAAGACATCAATGACCCAACACAAAATTCCATTGAAAAATTAAAAGTTTGAAAATGTTTAAGCAAAAGAGTTCAAAAGGGTTTCTGTTTGTGTGATGCACTTGAGGAAGTAATCAATCTTTCAGAAGAATTGTAAGGAAGATAATATATATTCTGACTAGTAGGCTGATTAGCTGATATATCATACAGTAATAATTATTGAATCAATTAAATACAGAACAGGTGAAAAAGTAAAAGAAAGTATAAAAGTAACTTAAAGTGGGTAATGTCTTGGTATGAATTTTACTGAAAAGCTCTGACCCCAATTATTAAATTGGTTTCAATTATTTTGAGGTCGGTGACCTGGCGGTCTAGGGGTAAGGTGTCAGACTTCTGTGCTGTGGGTCCGAGGTTCAATCCTCAATTCCGGCACATTTATCTGCTTGCCAAATCCTTCCTTCACCTCTGACAAGACGTGTATTAATCACAAATTGTGAATGTGTGGCATGCCAGGCCTCTACTGTGGTTCGGATCCTACATTAAACTGTAGGTCCTCCATTTCATCTCACAATCACCCTACCATTACACATTAGCGTAAGTGCGTATAACCCAAATAGGTAGTAAGATGCGATGCTAATAATAATAATTATTATTTTGAGCAACATTATGTACAATTTAATAGTTATGTTTCACAACTGTTTTAAGCCATGTAATGAAAGAAAGACAGTGACATTGACTGACAAACATCAAGGACTCCGCGAAAAAAACAACCTTTACAGCTGCTTCAGAACACAACTTAAAATAAATTATTTGAATGGATTCATAGACTACATTGACTGTGGAGGAAGAAGTATTTCAGAGTCTCTTAAACCTCTGGCAAATTGCTTAAAATCAAGTCCTTGGAGATCTTCCGAGTATAAATGTGGTATTAGTAAAATAATCATAATAATAATTGCTCCGTTATATTTTTCTAGTCTTATAAAATTTATTTTCTATTTTTTAAATAATGTTACATAATTAATGTTTATCAACCTAAATGATCCACCTTTGAAGCAATGGGACCCACAACCATATGTTCAGACTTTGTTGCTTTATGGTTGGTCGGCTATTGAGACAAAATCACGCTGTCATGTTCCTGAGCAAAATAAATATGAACTCTGGTCATTGCTTTAATAGCTATCATAAGTAGAACAGATTGAGATACATTACCACTATGTATACATTGTCTTTGTAATTTTAAAAACATTAAAATATATTCTTAAATTTTAAATGTTAAATTGCTAGTCCAATTTTCCACTTAGTATTCTTAAATATATAAAGTTACTTCAAATCAGAAGAATTACCACCCTTATAGTTTTTCTCCAGGGCTACACCACTGAAAACAGGATTGAATTTTTTTATAATATTTTGCAGTATTTGTCTGGAGGGGATAAATCCAAAATACATTTTTCATGCTCGATGTCTGGATGTTTTGCAGCATTTGTATGATGGGGAAAAACCAAAATACATCTTTCCCGGCTCTATGTCTGGCACACTAGTTATGTGACTGACCAACCGTACCAATTTTGTTTATCCTAATAAAATGATGGTAAAATAAAATATACCTTTATAAATCAGCCAACTAATGTGCAGTCTTACATTGTTTAGATTGGTTGCGTATAACCCGAATGGGTAGTAAGACGCGGTGCTAATAATAATTTAGATTGGTTTTACTGCATTGCTGAAGGGATTTATAAATATTGTAGATTCCACATGAAGCTTGAACTTTTAACTTGTCAGCATATTAGTATAATAACAGTATACAGGGGTAAAATATTTTCTTATGAAACCTCATTCTCTGTAATTTCTTTAAATTAAGCTATTTTTTGCTTTTATTAGTGATTAACGTCTTGGTAACAAAATTCTAAATAGTTTGTTGAACATTCTGGTAGTCAGCATAATCACAAGTAAAAAAATTTGGGGGTGGTTGTTCAATCTGGAGAGAGGAAAGCTTCTGGAGAGAGTAATAAAAAAGAGTGACAGTTCAAAAAAAAAACAAAGACGTAACATTCTTTGCAATTAGTTTTTCTTACTTTAGTTAATACAGCCGAATTTTGACCACTTAATATTCAAGCTAGTAGCCACTTATGCTAATGAGGTAGGGATAAATAGGGTAGAATTTAGAGGAAATGTACCCATATTTATATGGTGGCAGGGTTCTCTTAGTAAACCCAAGATTTGAACCTTGATGTCACCTTAAAACTATATCAGACAAAATTGACACATTATATCACGTTCCCACCCCTGTGGGTAGTAAAATCAACTTTTGTAAGAAATATTGGATCAAAATCACTGAAACGACCTCTTGATGACTGACTGGCTATTGGACAATGAATCACTTGTATGTCTCCTTTAGAGCCCCTCAGAGATGATAGACTAGAGTCATCTCAGTCAAGGCAGGACCTTCACCAAATAAATACCGGAAATCCTTAAGGATATTCGAGTTTTGAGAAAATTTCAGATTTGAGATCAAATACTTAAAAAATATATATATATTTAAATATTTCAAGTGAAACTTATTTTATAGCTCTAATATTGCTTATTGGTGGTTCAGAACTAGGATGAACTTAAAAAAAAAATCCATGATACAGATACGAGATTCTAAAGTATATTGGAGATTTGGATTCGTAAAATAGTGGATTGACCCCAACTTTACTGGAAAGTGAAATAAAACAATAACAATGTGTAACAAATTGTATATTTTTTCCACTTCTATAATAACCATACAACATAAGGCAAAAAACATCAAACTGACAAAATACTGTGAACTCTCAATTTTCCAGAATACTAGGAAGGAGAAGAAGAACCATGGGAGAAAAAGAAAAAAGCAATTTCCTAGTTACTTGTTTAGTCAGTAAAATAAAATAAGTCTGTCATTTAATATTTTCCTTTAGGTTTTATACAATTGACGTAACATCAGTTTATTTGCTTTTAAACAATCAACTCGCTGTTTCAAACATGTTAGAGTAAATTGTACAACAGTCAGTAAAAGTTCACGTGAGAATATTAGTGCACACTAGAATGATGTGTACAATTTGTCATAGTAAATAGATGTATACAAAAAAGATAACCTCATTTATTCTGCAAACTAGTAAATTGAGAGTTTTGTTTACAAAGCAAATAAAATTGTATTTATATTTACAATTTTAAGCGCACAACCCAAACGGGCAGTAAGACACGCTGCTAAATAAATAATAAATAAATATTTACAATTTTATTTAGCTATATTTCTAGTCATTTGAAAGCACATGAAAATCTAGATGAACACCTTATATTTACACAAACATATATTGTTCTTCAAATATTATTACCACGGGCAGCTTTATTAAGGACTATACACGAGGTGGTTGACTACTGTTCAGTAAATCAACACCCAAGTAGTTCGCTTCAATATCACAATGGTCTAAATAATTTATTATTATTATTATTATTATTATTATTATTATTATTATTATTAGCAGCAGCAGCAGCACCGCATCTTACTACCCGTTCAGGTTATACGCACTTACGCTAATGTGTAATGGTAGGGTGATTGTGAGATGAAATGAAGGACCTACAGTTTAACGTGGAATCCAAACCACGGTGGAGGCCTGGCATTCCCCACATTCACAAGATGTCTTGTCAGAGGTGAAGGAAGGGTTTGGTAATCAGATAAATCTATGCCAGGACCGAGGATTGAACCCCAGCCGCCAGCATAGAAGTCTTGACACCTTACCCCTAGACCGCCAGGTCACCTACCAAAGCATCCTATAAAATGTAATGTACCATGTATATTTCCTAAACTTGTTTAGTATTTAATACAACTTTCTTTGAAATCTTTTATATTTGTTTGTATTGTTTATCATAACATATTGCACTGGCATGTCTAGACAGTACCATTGTTGGAAGGGAGCGGAATAAGGGGTTTAGCCAAATTCAACTTCCAAGGGGTGTTAAGAGAATTGGAACATTATGAATGTTAAAAAATGGATAGACGACCTGGAAATCTGAAATTGGACAGAAAGGTAGAGGGGTCAGCCCACATAGCTAGAAAAAAAATAATTGAAATTTCAAAATATGGATTCAAGAAATGGGTGGAGGTAAGCTATAATTATAAAAAAATATATTTTTATATGAGGTAAAAAATTAAAATTTGGCAGGAAGGTAGAGAAAGATAAATAAATATTGAAATATAACATTTGTAAAATTGATTTGGAAAAAAGGGTTGGGAGTTATGAATTTCCAAAACAAATAGAAATAAATACTGTTCAGTGTGGGAGAAAACTGAAATTTAGAAGGAATGTTAAAGGGACCACTTGAAATAATCAAAAGAACATGAAAATTTTAAATAAGAGGCCAGGGAAGGGGGTTAGAGGAGCTTGTAAAAAAATAAAATAACACTTTTAGGTGGGTGTAAAATTTAACTTTAGCGATCAAAGAATAAAATAAATATTAAAATTTTAAATGTATACCAAGGAGTTGATAAATGGTAAAGGGAAGGTGAGGGGTTGCTCCAAATTTCTAAAATTAATATAAATAGTTACTTTTATATGTTCTCCAAACTGAAATTTCGTCAAGCAGGTATAACACATAAAAGCCTTGATATCTCATATTTTAAAAAGGAACACTGAGAAGATCTTGGAGGTGAGAGGGAGAATATAAGTAGAAAAACATACCTTTTAGGGAAGGTATTGAATGAGAACTCTACATGAATGTAGAGTTTTCACTCCAAATAAATTATAGCACATCTCATTTTTCAGGGAAAATGACTTGTAGGTCACTTTAATAAAGTGGTTATCTCCAATTTTGATCGTATCTCCACAACTCTTTGAGATACAACATAACTTAGTGTAGCAAAGTTGTAGGACTATTTTTTTAATCACTGCATCTGACAACATATTCAGATTATAAGCATAAATGCTAATTATTCTAATGGGGTAGGGATGAGGATGGAAGCCTTTTAGAGGCAATCACCTACATTTGTAGGAAGGAGAGTGGAAAACCATTTAGGAAAAAACACTCTCAGTAGACTCGACTGGCATTCAAGCCCTGATCTCCCTATACTTTTATCTTTTTCGTACCATGTTCTTCCCTTTTCCCATACTACCCTTTAAAAAAAATATTAAATTTACTTTTTACCCTTTTTTATCCTAGTTCTACCGGGCAAAGCCAGATACTTTAGGTACGTGTGTGCATGCATGGGTTGAGCTTTCTTCATTAAATCTGCATTTAATAGTTTATTATTTCCTTAATTTTATCACTTTCCATTATTATAAAGTCATTTAGCCATAGGGCCACCTCATTGCTAAACATAATATAGCTAGCTGTCTGTGGTAGTGATATATGAAGATTAGTTTGAGTAAATATTGGGTGTTCTAGATTTTAAATAACAGTGAACCCCCATAAAGGTAGGTTGGAATCCTAACCTAACAATTCATAATAATTTTCAATTATTTAGCTTAAGGCTCTATTCAATTACTAACACTGTCCCTGGCACGGGCATTGAACAACACCTGTTTGCCCAAATGTTCCCTTCCACAGGTGTGAATCAATGTTTCATTGCAATTGCAATAAGCTATTGTAATACCATTTATCAATGAACCACTGTACTTCTAGCCAGTCTGAATACTTCATATTGAAGTTAATAGGTGGGGCTACCAATTCAATGTTATATGACCATGACTAAAGTAATAAATGAGAAAATAAATGAGTATGAAACATATTTGTAAGATAAAGTGTATATGAGTATAAAAACAGCTGCCAGGCTTATACAGATAGCTATGCCACAAGCACACCAGAGAAAAAGTTAACCAATTATACTTATTACCTTATTGATATATTAATGTAGTTTTAATAACTTTTGTACTGTCAGCTATGATTTTTTTTTCCTACCATATTTGTATAATATTTTAATGAAAATACAGTCAAAAATCTCATAAAATAATACTTGAGCAAATATTTCATTGCAACAAATATTTGCAAAAACATCCTTCAATAGCTTATGTAAAATAATAAAGCTACCATTTTCAATTTAATAAACATTTTAACATAATTGAAACTGCCCTTTAAATAATTAAAACAATACTTCCTACTCTCCTTAAGAGGAAGATAGCCATGTTTTAACAGTTCCTCTTCCACTCCGCTCCAGCAAACAGTCCTATGTGGATAAACATTCCAATTTTGTTATCTTAAATTTTAAGTGCTGGAGGTTCTTCTCTTTTGGTCTTAAAATGTAACAAATCACGGCCAGGTTCTCTTTCCATGTTGATATGTGTGCCTTATCTTCAAGTTATCATGCTCATCCCTACCCCTTGGTGTTATTAAAACCCGCATTGGACTTGACCACATATAAAAACTTGAGCTTTTGTGTTTGTTTTTTAAAATTTCATGACTCTTTTGAACCCTCTCATGACTCTTTTGAACCCACTAAAGTTTAATTTAAATTGTTTGAGAGGTAGCTGGCAGAACAAAACCTCCTCAATCTCGTCATTCAAGAATGGCCAGAGAGAACTGATATAGGAGTATACAAAATATAGTTAGTTATTTATCTTTTAAATTATTTCCCAATATACAACACAATCAATATTTAATCAAAGAGAAACACCCAATACAGTGTTTGGAATTGCTTAGATCTATTATTTCCCTTTGCTGGCTCTGCCAAACTATGAGAAACTCTTTCTGAATTATGTCATACACTTCCACCACCAGTTTCCCGCCGTTCTCTTCGTCCGTCGAGAAGTTATAAATGTTATCACCAACAAGACAGACATTCACTGTCGGGAACCTGAAGTCTCCCACACTCTCCATGGAAGTATCTTGGAAGGGGATGAACTTCACTAGCACTGTGGTGAACAGGCCTGGAAACCAACAAGTAGTGAGGAGGATCAAGTCAAAGACAGCAAAACAAGAAAATCAAATAAACCTGATGAGGGCAGAAAAAAAAGGGATTAACAAAGTTGATAAACAACAATATAAGTCAAAAAGTTTGGTGTATGGCGGCAAATATCGAGGCAATTTTCAAATATCACTGGAATTTTCAAATACTTTAGCAGTAATTTTCCAGATACAAGGTAGAAGATCATAACTAAGGTTGGGCCAGTCTACCCTTTTGCCGATCAGGACAATTTCTATCATGCAGATCATTGATGTCAATTATTTGTTTTTTCTTTACAATATTGAAGGTAATTATACAAAATGACAAATATAAATTTTTTAATACAAACAATTTTTTGTTTATTAAATCTAAACTTATAATAAAACTTTAAGGTATCTATACATTCAAATTTATGAGGCATTTCTATCTTTACTGGATAGTATAAACAATAAACCTCTTTACTCTACTAATAATATTTAGCACCGCGTCTTACTACCCGTTCGGGTTATACGCTTTTTTGCTCTACTAGATAAGGTATTTGAAAATGGGTTCACTCAGAAAATAACGCTAAGTAAATTGTAGATTTTGATACATAAAATTAATCCATGGTAATTAAACTGATCTCTGTATTATTAAATTAAATTATTTGGTTCTTATTATATTAATATTCATACATATACAATAAAACTCTTAAGGTGTGCCTGTATATTAAAATTTTTGTAGGGTTTCAAATTTTTCTGGGTAGTATAAAATATGATAAGACAATTTATTTTTAGAACTTTTGTGTCTGTATGTCTGTTTTTTTCTTATTTTCCATGGAACAGGGTAAGTTATATACCATCACACTATCTCATCAGCAAGTGAAGTAGTGTCAAAAAACCCAGGCGAAAGCAATTAACATTCTTCTCAGCTGCTTGGTGTGGGTACAAAACATGGCACTTGATTCAACCAATGGAATGGAGAGGGTGTGGGGTCAGAAGGGGTAATGCAACTTTGTGTTCCTTCGGGAATCTTCAGATGTGCATAAAGCACTAGTCTCAAGTAGGACTTATTCTTTTCTAGCATTTAAAGTTGTCAGTTATATTGAAAGCGTTAGCACTGTGAATAATATTTTTGCTTACTGTTTAGCACTAAGCCAACAGCACAATTTAGTTTGGTGGGTTAGAACGCTCACTGTGAAGTGCTTATTTCAATTTACTTTATATATACCGGTGATCTGGTGGTCTAGGGGTAAGGTGTCAGACTTCTTTGTTAGGGTCCGGGGTTCAATCCTCAGTCCCGGCACAGATGTATCTGACTACCAAACCCTTCCTTCACCTCTGATAAGACATGTATTAATCACAACTTGTGAATGTGAGGAATGCCAGGCCTCCACCGTGGTTCGGACTCCACGTTAAACTGTAGGTCCTCCATTTCATCTCACAATCACCCTACCATTACACATTAGCATAAGTGCGTATAACCCGAACAGGTAGTAAGACACAGTGCTAATAATAATAATAGTATTAATAATTTACTTTATTTTTGTTTCTTAGATAAAAGTGTATTCTTAGATAAGAAATTTAAACTATTTATTTTGGCGTTTATTGCAGCAATTCCTCTGCTTAAGTGAGAAAATCTTGTTTCAAAGACTGCAAAAATGTAAATAATTTTTCTTTTTTAGTTTACGTGTGAGGTCGTCAACATATAAAACATTTCCCTCGCCTCATTTATGTCTGAAATGGTGATTTTGGTAGTTAATGATTCACTAGTAAAAAAGTAAATTTACCAGACTTAAATACAAGTGAATCCATGTGCTAGCTCTAGATTATAGTAAAAACCTTGATAAACATAGAAAACAAGTCAAAATAAAAGACTGGAATATTCTGTGGGAGCAATATAAAAAAGGGGAGAGAGAAGCACAAGGTTGTTGAGTGTTTTAAACCACTTGATAGAATTCCAAAATGCTAAACCACAGAGTATATATTATTAATAATTATTTTAAAACTAGCAAAAAGTCAAATACTAAGCTCTGGTTTATTTGTGTTTATTTTTTCCATGAAGAGAGAGAGACAAAAATAAAAACACACACATCATTTCCTTACAGGGTAGGCAAGAAACTGTACACACACCCACACACACACATAAATATATCCCCCGCCACACCAATTATGAGTTACCACATTTTTTTCCTTCACTAACCAACTACCCGTCCCCCATCTTCCTTCTTTCAACCAGACGGATCCTACCGCCAAGCGGTAGTACAAAGGACCATGTTGTTTGCCACCCAGCTTAAAATCGGTGAGTCGCCACTACCTGGCTTCACTCGAAAGATCAGTGTAAATAATTGGCTTACAGCTGCTGATCAGATCGGCAATTGGCATCAATCCAACCCTTTTCTAACCCAGTGTAAACTATAGTTTTATCTACAATTTGAAGGATTTTTTTCCAAAGAACATGACTTCTTTGTTTTTAATCATTCTTGTGTAAAGAATTTAATTTCTTTTTTTAGCAGTCTTATTACTTATTTGGATTATACGCCTATGTAATAATTACACTAATGGGTTAGGGATTAAGAAGGTTTAATGTATAGGAAAGCACCCGCATTTGCATGGAGTGAGAATATTAAATTATCTAGGAATAAAACTCAGTGCACCCGACCGGGAGTGAATTCTGATCTTCCAGTCTTTGGCAGTCTAGTCTAACATGACAGTAGCATGTTAGACCATTCAGCCATCAAAGCGGGTAAGAATTTAATTTTTTTAAATCTTAATATAGTGGGATGTTTTGTCCACAGCCTTACATATAAAACACTGGGGAAATGCATATTTTTTCACTCTGGAAAGTTAGGGGAATTTCAAAACTTAACAGAATAACCTTAATTAGGGAGAGGGGAAATAACTCTAATTACAAATTTTTCCAGTGTATTCCAATGGCAGGGCCCCTCAAAGAATTCAGGAGCCTGCTTTCATACAAATGAAATTAAACAAAGTATGTGATTTTATATGTTTATTGAGTTTATCTTTAAACGATGCTCATGAAAAACTCACGAAGAAAGTTATTTTCTATTATTATGCTACAGCATTACTATCTTTTCAATGGTGATGCTTTTAAAATCCAAAAAACAATTTAAAATTACTCTTTGACTATAATCCACATGTTTTGTGATTGTGGCAAGATATGCTGTGGTAAACAGTAGATGTTTGGTAATCAAGGGCCTCTACAAATAGGTGGCTGTCTCTATTTCTCTTTCTTTTGTTCATTTCAATGAGTATTTTGTCCTTGTCAAAGGGTAGTAGTGTTAAGTGTAAACTGTGTTCCTTTTTACATTGCAAAATCCATGCTTTATTTGTTTCTATCATTCCTTTTTTATCTATAATACTTAGGTCTATTGCAATTAAACCAAACATTATTTTGTGGGAGTATTTAGTTTATACATCTAAGTATGTTATTGACTTATACTATCTCTTATTAAACTGCTAATTATGATAAGATACAAGTTTAACTTTTCTATTGTAAATAACCTAGTTCTTATGTAATTATTTATCTTTTTTGACAGCTTATCTGAGTTAAACAATTTAATGAAACTCAATCTCTCAATCTTGTGCTTTTTAAAGGTGATGGATGAAATATAGAATACTTCCACATTACCGATACTAGTTTATGATAATGTTATTAAATTTCAACTGAATCTGTTTCATAAGAAACCTAACTTTTTTTAAAAATATATGTGCACTCTAAACTCTAACCTAAGTCTAGGTGTCCTTAGTCATGATTTAAAGTCACCACCTTTAATCAAACAAGGCAAAGGCTATTTATTGAATGAAGAAAATGAATTTAAATGGCTCTTTCCTAAATAAATTGAAATGTGTATTTTTAATAATGTGTTAATTTTGTTTATCTTTGCATTTCTTATTAGAATAGAACATTAATAAAACCACAATCACTGCATTTAACCATGTATTGCAAAGGCTTATTATAAAATTATTAGAAAGGTCCAATAATACTCTTATATTAGTAAATTTTAACACAATGATTATTAAAAACTTAAACTAAGGGTTAGGATGGAATACACAAACATTAGTGTAAAGAGAAAAGTCATATGTAATAAACTACACCCTATTGTACATGGTATGAATACGAACCACGACCTCTTTGTAAATGGGTTTAAAAAAATGCAATACAATTCAAAGGCCTTAGTGTGGGTTATATAACAATTATCCAAGCATTGCACTATGTTTTAAACGGGTTTAATCTGAAATTTGGACCCAACTTAAAAAAAATGTATTAGGAATTCTATAAATTTAAACAGCAAGAAAATAGAACCTTCTAGTTATAGTGAAGTGTGAACTAGTTATAATTTTTGATATAGCTTCACTTGAGGGCTTCATACAATAATATATTAATCATCTTATGAAATACAAATCATATCCTAAAATATTTTAAAATATAAACACTTCCAGCCATTTCAACTATGGTTTTAATCTAATGAATAAATCAGAATATGTCACTTTATGCAATGTTTGATTGGGAATTAATCATGTATGGGGTATCTACGGTAGGAGAGGTGATTAGTGACAATTAGAAAAAATACCTTATCTCCATTCACCAAACCATATTATCTGCAAGATCATATGTTGAGTTTTCTGTATATATCTGAGTATTCAAAACTTTCACAACAAATATGTAAGGGTAAGATGGGATGAATCAGTGGACAATTTAGTTTTGTTTTTTTAATTATGCTCATATTGTTCAAATTTTTCCTATTATAAAATGTTTTATAATAGGAGAGTCCACTAATGTATCAAACTAACATAGTTTTGAAATTTAAAAAAAAGTTTTAACCACAAAAATAATAACATAAAAATTACCTCCACTTCACCCAAATTTGGAATATTTGAAGGTATGGCCCCAAACCCCTTTTCTGATTCATGTTAAAAAGCTGGGGTAGATTGGTGCTCAAACAACAACAAAAACTTGATATAAAACACACTTTCACTGAAAAATATATATTTTTTTAACTTTTACCAAATCTTTATTAAGATGTTATAAAATTTTACAAAAATTGGAAAGATACATTAAAGTTGGGACTTATTTACACGTTAGAGCTTTAAGGTTAATCGAAGTAAGGACCAAAATCATGTTTTTATTAGTACCTTCGATTTCCCCACAGTGGGGTAATTTGGAAGTAAAATTCCCCCCCCCCCATACCACTCACATTAAATGTAACTTAAAACATTCTTTTTCAAGTCAACAGTTTTGGTCAATTTTTTACAAAGCTGTGTTGTCCACAAAATGTTTTATAGTAGAAAAACGAATTGAAATTTAGATTCGGAATCATAAAAAATCGGATACAAACTATTTTTTGTTTTGTTAATTTTATAGTAAGATATTTTAACAAACTTTTTTTATTGTTGCCAAATGTATAAGCAACATTTTGGCATATTTTAAATTAATCTAAGTAATATAAAATTGTGATTTTTTTTAACTTTACCTCTGATCCACCCCATCTTATCATATTTTATTCTTTTTGCCGTTTCTACATTATTTAAACACAAACTTATGAAAATAACCATATGGATGTTTTTTTTTGTGTGGAAGCAGCATTTTTGGTTCACTTAAAAATACTTTTCAAACAAGAATTTCTAAAATGCTGCATTCTCTTCAAAAATTAAAATGGCGAACCATTGTAATACAAACCATTGTTGGTTGTGTTCATGCGATGTTTCCAAAAAAGAAATGTTTTATTTTGGAACTAACATTTTGTATGGCTCTTGCTCTAAGCTATAAAAAACACTTATTTATTTTGGCGGCCAGGTATAACAAGATAAAAGTGTGAATATAATAATTTTTAATTTATTATTTTATCTACCTATAATATCTCCTATTGCTACAACCATGAAATGAAATATGTCATTGTTTTATTAATATTGTTTGTTCTTTCACTAAGTTATGAAAAAAGTCAACCATATAGTAATCCTTAAGTATTATTGGAAGTGTTTGATGTCACTACCTATTGACAATATAGTAAAACCAAGCAAATAATAATAATTTCCGAGTAGGTTGACATTAAACCAACACCTTAGCTAAATTGGTAGCGTGTCTCTACTGAGATAAGGGTCCCGAGTTCAGTTCCTGTCATGGCTGAAAAATTTATCATTGGTGAAATGTGGGTTTACCCTTTCACATTGATGAATTAATGGCCAGGGACTGGATGTTGTGCCTGTCCTAGTCTCAAGTTAAATTATAAGGCATATGAAGCTACGACAGGCCTAGCAAGCGGGTAGCGGAAAATATATTGTTTGAATAAAAACTGACCCAGGTCACAGGCGGGAAATAAGAATGGATGAAAAGTAAAGATTGACATTAGTGATTTTCAGCAAATATTTGCAATAAAGAAACTTCTGCTAGCAATCATTTACCATTTCTCCTACTGTGTATGCCCAATAGATAAGTTTTCTGACTACTGGTTGTGACATAGGGTAGGATGCTAGTGTGAGCCTGGCTGTAAAGTCACCCACAATGGTGAGCACAAAGAAAAAAGCATCAGTCTCATCTAGTTTGGCTTGATGACAAGGAATTCAGGATTAAAATCATGGCCCAATATGCTATGGTGATTTTTTTCTAATTGGTTTCCTACTCCCCATCACAGAAAATGTGGGTGCATTTCATATCAATTCTACCTCCCTCATCCCTATTTAATTAGTGTAAATATGCAGATAGCCCTTATGTGTACTAAGATGCAATATAAAGTCCCCTTTAACACTTAATCAGGAAATATTAGTTATGCATCAAATATGTGGAAAAACAAGAAGGCTTCCTTGTAAATGGGAATCCAAATTTTGTATTTCACTGTGATGTTGGCTCACCTGTAAGATAGATACAGTGTCCATGGGACATAGCACGATTGAAGTTGAGGAATTTTTTTGGTGTAGCAATATTGGACGTATTCCAAGAGTCTTGATCAGGTTGGTACCAGTGCACCTGCTGGCCAAACACGAAGAGATACTCCTTATGTGCGATGCAAGCTACGTCATACAGGGGTGAGGGGAGAGAGGAACAACTGCTCCAGATCTCTACAAGGCAGAACAACAGTTTAAAAACTCTTAAGGGCTTGGGACCAAACACATGTGGCATAGTTGAATATTTAAAAAAAACTTTACTAAAATCTTATATTTGTAAAAAAAAGTTTGATTAAAGAATCTAAATTTCTTTAGGCTGTGGCTATTTTCAACATGTAATAAATATCTTAAAAAAGGGTTTCAATAAATCCTATCCAGACATATATCAACAGCTTATGCAATCAGTAGATGAATTAAAATATATATTGGTCTCTCCTACTTGAGATAACAATCAATAAATCAGATTATAAAAAGAAAGATAACCCAATATTTAGTAGAAAATTACCAAAATAGTATCTAAGAATGATGGTAATCTATGCTACATGCAACATAATATCTTGTCTTAACCCATAGAGTTGTCCAAGGTATTGTGTGTCAGCTGCAGATGTCTAACATTGTGGCATGTGACATCACTAATTATACAACACCAACATTTTTATTTTAAAACTACCAATGTTATTTATATGGCATTGTTAAATATGAGAAAATGATATGGTTTCTTCTACCCTCATAGATATATGCCCGGGTTAAGCGAAATATTTTTTTTTACACAATTAGAATTGTAAAAGGGATGTCTAGATATATACAGTAGTCCCATGGCTTCTTTGGTGCTGAGTAACAGCTCACAGCCGACAGCTGATGGCTTTGAAAAGTTACCTGATCAAATTATGTATCCCTACGCCGAACCATATTATCTGCAAAAACATGTGTTTAGCAGCTGTCACTTCTGACAGTCAATATTTTGGTATGTTCCTAAATGTTGACTGTCTGAAGTCACCTGTGAACTGTCAGTCAGCACCGAAGAAGCCACAGAGAAGGGGCATCATTCTAATGGTGGGCCAGATAAATAAATCTGAAACAAAATGCAATTTTAATCTCAACTAACTTGTGACTGTGTTGTATTTCTCGACAGTGTCCATGATGATCCGATGTCTTCCGAACCCTCCAATCAAATACATATCATCCCCCATTACACAGACAGAGTGATGTCTTCTATGGAACGGCAAGCTGTAGCACACATTTTACTTCATCATTACCGGCAAGGCTGGCTGCACAGGCAGTGTGATGGATTCCAAACAAGGAGGGCATGGTTTGATTCTTGACTGGATGAATTTGGATAAAGTCTCTCCTTTGCTGTAGGATGCCCACTCTATTGCTAGGTGGTTGCTAGTGATTTACTTAAAATTCACTCTGCTCATTCATGTTACTGTATTTGAAGTAAGTTAAGTATTTGAATTTATTGGCTATCAGCGACAAATGCTCTTTAACATGACAGTAACATGAATGAGCAGAGTGAATTTTAAGTTAAAAAAAAAATATATATATATGGGTTAAGTTATTTGAAAATTTTATCAGGAGCCTTCAAACTTGGAAGAATATTTGAGAATCAAGGATTCAGCAAAATTTCTGATTTCAGATTTGAAATAAAGACATAGTTATTATGATGCTTTATTTTGCACTGTCTTACTACCTGTCTCGATTGTAGCTTACACATATGTACTAATTATAACAATGTGTTGGGGATGAGGGAGGTTTAATTTAGAGGAAGAGTACCCACATTTGCATGAAGAGAAAATTAAAAACCATCATCAAAACACCCAATGGTTATTCAAACGCCAATAATTTATTTTCATTTATTTGAGGTATTTAACGTGCACTCTCTGAACAGACTGATTATATAAGCACACGACTTAGAAACTAATTTAAAACTAGACCAGATACAACATCCTGCTCCCAATCGTTAATTCATCACTTTAACCCGCCTCAGTAACCACATGGTCTAAGGTGCTAATCTTGCAGTAGACTAGACTGCGGATGCAAAGGTTATTTAGATTTGTATCTCGGTCGGGTGTACTGAGAATGGTGTTTCCCAAATGGTTTTCCACACAAATGTGCGTACACTTCCTATAAATATAACCATTAGTGTAATTAGTAAATAAAAGTATAACCCAAGTGGGTAGTAGGACGCGGCGTTAAAAAAATCATCAATTTCACCAATGATACATTTTTCTAATTAAACCCATTACCCTTAACTCAGTAGATGGACACACTAATGTATTGAATGAGCTGAGGTGGTGGACAAAACACTGATTTTTCTGTCATTGAGAGACCATTCTATTGCAAGAAGGATGCATTAGAGTTTATACCAATCAGCCAGCATAGCAGTTAGTACTTATTAGTAGTTTAATAGATTAAAAAAGGAACAACCAGACTCTAGACCAAAAATTTACCACTTAACAAAATGTGTATTCATATTATAACAAAGTAATATTAAGTTTAGTTAACATTTCTATTATCCATAGAAACTTAGGAATGAATGTTGTGTAGTTAACTAATTATTTTTATCAAGTTTTAAAAGACTTTTCATGAGAAACCATATATTTGACCCATCTCTATTTTAAAACCCACCCTCTTCATAATGTCCCATAAGGTTGGATAGTTCTAGTAGCAAATATAAATTACTGTCACTAACTAATACAATTAAGAAATTAGAACTATACCTTGTCTCGAAGCCCCATTCTTCTCTTAGCACGTTGTACCTCCACACAGACCTGTTCCAATTGCTGTGCCCAAGTAGATACTCCCCTCCCGTCACAAACAGTTCCTGGCCTGTTCAACACAACAAGAGTAAATCTTTGCAGCCAATGGTGATACAAAAATCTCCAAATCATAATTGTGGAGTAGTTATAACTTAGATCAGTGGTCCAACTTTTCATGACTCATGGGCCAAGGGTAGGAAGGAAGTGTTAAGAGCTTAACTACGGCATAAATATGATGTCTTTGCAGTGAGCAGATAATTTGCCAGTGATTTTTTTTTCTTCTTACCTAGATAATTTTTTCTTTTAAATATCAATACAAAGTGGAGAGAAAGAGGAAAGGGGAGAATATTCAATATGTAAAATATTTATTGTTCATTTATTAATGCACTTGACACACCTGAGACCAAGTGACCATTGAGGGTTCTGGACTAGGCTTATTGTATTGACAAACTTGAGAAACTTATGATTTACATTCTTGCCTTGGAGAGGAAAATCAAATCAATAAGCATGCTATTTATCAAGCTAATTTATTCTGGTTTGCTGGTGATGGAAAAGTCAGGGTTTGAATGCTGGCCTGGAGTAATAGAGGCATTTTTTTCTAAGTGGTTTCCCCTCTCTCCTTTCATGCAAATGTGGATATGTTTCCTTTAAACTCTATCGTTCTCATTCCTACTTCATTAGCATTTATTAATATGAAATATTTGTATAGCCTGGACAGATACTAGTACTCCAGAGAAAAATAAATAAGTAGCAGTATGTTATTTGTACATACCTTTACTAGTGACCTTATACCCCGTTGGCTCAAGTGGACCTTGGGTGACTTTAGACAAAATGAGTAGAGGCACAATCTCTTGTTTCTTCTCATCAAAAGTGAACACACAGGGTTGACCTGATTTAATGGAAACTTTGGAGCCAGACTCATTCTGTCTAGTCTCCTCCAGCATGTGTCCCACCACACAGGGTAACAGTGGAACATTCCGGCAGGGTAGTTGAAGCAAATGGTTAGCAGCCTCTACAGTATTCGCTGGGAACACTTGAACAGGCAAAAGAGTTGAAGTAAAGTCCTTAGCGACAGAGTTAGTTGAGCCGGGACTTACAGTGACTGGGACATTCAATTCTTCTAAGCTGATGGCTGGAGAGTTATTCATCGAATGCTCTCTGCAAGGGGAGCTGACACAATAAACACAACCTTGAGAGGACTTATCTGAGATAGACTCTTTGTTCTGACTCATTGTAAAATAAGGAAACCTTTTGACTCCTCCCAAACAGCCTGAATAGCTATTTAATGATAGTTTGTCTTTGTTGTCGAGCAGTGATTCACTGCCCGTTTGTGTATCTGAATCATCATCTTGAGTTGCGAAAGTATTACTGTTGGCTATTGGTATGCCCCCTTTCATCATCAAGATACACTGAAGAAGCTGTTGTATCTCCATACTATCCCTGACCAAAGGGTACAGAAGCATCGTGCGGAGGTCAAAAGTTGTGATGTCCACAAACCTTACACACTGTAGGATCCTCATTGTGTGCTCAGCTCGACTTTCCATCTCATCTTCTAACCAGTTCAAACCCGCTTCAAAAACTTCAAATTCCCCTTGACTTGTATTTAATCCATCATTTTGCAGGTAAACATCAACAGCATCAATGGTTAGAGCAAAAAACGCGTCTGTATTCCTGACTCGGGGAAACTCCCATAGAGCGAGTGCCATCGCTTTACTGTACAAAATATGTAGGTCAAGTTCCATGGCTGTTGCAGCTGTTTGTAGACAAGTATCAACAGTCAGCCACTTGCTAATGATCAAGTGGAGACAAGTTTTCTTCACAGAATCAAAGTGGAACATACAAGCAGCTTGTAGTAATGACAACACATTCTGTGATTTTAATATATCTGTTTCAGTGGTTAGTGTGGACTGTAATAAGGTTTTCATTGCGTGTTTATCAACACCCTGAAACATAATATAAAATAACTATACAAATGCTTACACATATTAATTAAATTCTATATTGAGTGCTAATGATAGTTGGGACCAAAAACTAGGCTAGATTATCGTAGACTAAATCTTAATTAGTTTGTGGGCAAACAGATAAAAGCATAATTTTCGTTTTGTCTCATTTTTTGATGACAATGGGGTTGAGGTTGACCAGGTGTATTAAGGTTCTTTTTACTAAATGTTTTTACACTATTTAAATTTAAATGTTGTTACATTTTTCTAATTTTACTTTCTTCAACTTATGTGATTAGTGTATACATGCAGATAACTTGAATGTGACACAAAAATAAAACAGCTTTACAGTCTATGTAGATTTTAAAAATATATTGTCAAGGTTAGAAATTAATTTGACAATGTTTCATCCTTCCTTCACCTCTGACAGAATGTGTATTAATCACAACTAGTGAATGTGGGGAATGCCAGGCCTCCACCGTGGTTCGGATCCCACGTTAAACTGTAGGTCCTCCATTTTATCTCACCATCACCCTATGTTTCATATGATTGCTATTTTTATTTTTAAAAAATAACTAAAGTTGTTCCCAGTGCATAGGCTTGGGCATGGGATATCAAAAATATATACACACATACAAGACAAGAATAAATAATTTTTATTTAAATGAAATTTGAAATGTTGACTCAGCTAATCAAGAGGATACTTCTTATCCTTGTTCAGCAGCAAAGCTAGAAAGGTTTTGACGTTTGTAAGCCTACTCAAGTTGGTTTTAACACATATAAAACAGTAAACTTTGTTATTGATTATTTTATAAATTTATTTGAGGTATTAAATGTTCACTTTCTGGACTGAGCGATTATATCAGAACACGAAAATTTGTATGAGTAAGAGTGAAAGGATCTTCCAATTTTGCCAGGAAAGGTATTTTCACATACCTTCCAGGGTTCTTTTACATGCCACCATCGACATGTAACAAGCGGCCTGGTTTTGTTTTACTTTAATTATGTTAAATATGTCGACCCCAGCTAGATTTAAACTCACTAACATGTAAATTTGGTTAATTTTTCTAATTGGGTAGCCAAATAGAAATTACCTTGCAAAAACCCTTTCACTGATCGATTAAAAATTTAAACATTAATTGCCTGAAGAAAATGAAATTATAAAATACGTATAAACTAACCTATAAACCTATTATTTAAAAATTATTTCCTCAACAGTAAAAAGACAGGTAAAGCACTAGACATGTCAATATTATAATAGAGTTATGAATTTAAAAATATTAAAATACAGTTTTGTGTTTTATTTATATTAGTTTGTCAACATAACAGAATTTAAGAAAGCATTTTTTTTATAAAAACAAATTTACTTGTTTTGTATATACCTGTCAGTGCTATCCATATATTTACACTAGTTAGGTAGGAATAAGGAAGGTAAAATTTATAAGAAATGTAGGCCTAATCTCATTTATAAAGAAAACCATTTAAGAAAACCACTCAAGTAGGTATGACTGACCAGGATTCAAACACCAGTGTCTCCATCTATAAAGAAGTGTGTGTATGTTAGACCAGATGAATATTGATATAGGGGAAGGTACCGGCATTAATATTGTGCAGCATTTCTAAATATTATTTACAGAGAAAAATATTATTTTCGAAGGATTGTGATTAGAAAAAATTCTTAATTATTTAAGTGTGAGTTTTGGTAGTGAAAAACTTTTATTTTATGAGTCAATCATGATAACATTTTACTTTAATTTTATGTGCTGAAAATATTTATCAAAAGCAGGATTCCACAGATTTTTTAGCACTGCATCATACTACTTATTTGGTTTGTAACTTTTCCTGCAGATCACATTACTTGAGGTACCTATGAATAAGGTAACAGTAAATCTAGTAATTTATCTATTTGTCAAAAAATGTTCGTTCAATAAAAATTGGATTGTAAATATGTCTGCCCATGTCTGTTAACATTATTTAAGTGACAAAGAGATGAATAAGGTTGAATAAGTAAACCCAAATTAGAAGCGAGAGAGAATGGTAAATTTAGTGGTACCATAAATCCCATATGAGAAACCACCCCCAGTGCACTTGGCCTAAATTCTATTTTATTCAAATCACAAAAAATTTACTTTGTGGGGATGAAATCTAGTAACCAAACATTTATGGCTTTTTTTTTCCCACTAAATAGGCTTAACTTGAAAATCACAAAATCACTCTCATAAAAATGCTGGGAACCCATTGATACTAAATTCAATAATTTTTTTTAAGCTTTGTTGTAATGAAAAATTAAAAACCAATATCGCCTAAGTGACGCAGTAGCAACTATCATTTAAAAATCTATAACATAAATAACATTGCACAACTGAAGATTTATGTAGAACTGATTAATAAGCAATAATCTTCTACAGCAACCACACTTATTTTTATTTTTTTAGCTCAGAAAAAAATTCTTGTAAATGGTTAACTGATCTTTTCTTATTCAAACAAAAACACTCTTGCAAATCCACTAACAATTTTACATCTATCAAATTCATACAATGCTACATTAGAACTTAACTGAACTAAAATGCAGTAGTGGAAACACCCACCTGAATTAAAATATTAAAATAAAGTTATAACATATGCTTTAAGGCTAAATAAATTATATTAATAAGATTCCTTTCCAACCTAGTTTTTTTAGCTACGTGTCTTACTACCCATTTGGGTTGTATACGTCTATATAGCCTACTAATTACTTTAATTTTATAGGGATGAGGAAGTTTGGATTCAAAGGAAGTGTCCCTGCTTTTGCGTGGAGGGAAAGTGGAAAACCCTTTAGGGGAAAACCACCTTCAGTAAACTCGACCAGGTTAAAACACCAATCTACCCATCATCAGCAGTCCAGTCTTCTATGAGAGTGTTGCTTTAGACCATGTGGACACCAAAGCGGGTAGAAGATCTAATGGAAGCCGAGTCACTAAATGAAGTTATCTATTGTAATAATTCCCTATTCACATGGAAACATAAGTTGAAAAGTGCCAAAATAGCACGTTGAGTTGATTTGACAACAATGGAAACTGGTATTTAATACAAATAAAATCATAACTACCATTTTAAATAATTCAACACACATACCTTGATTTCGATTACATTTTTATCTCTTTCAGAAAAATTCGAGCTAAACATTGCCTCAAAGTAAGGACTTCTTGCTGCCAAAACATTTCGATGAGAAGGAAATTCAGTTTCTCCTACTTTTAAAATAACATCAGGGTCACCAAGAGAAGTTTTACTATCCATTTCGTTTCTTCGCCTTCAAAAATATGTATCTTAAGGCTTCATTTAACGCAATATCTTAGTTTATTGACCTTGTCATTCCTAATTATGCTTGTTACTAGTGTGTCGCAATAAGATTTCTTGTTTACTATTTCATTTGACACTTAAATGGAAACATCAAACAGGTAGTTTTAAACAAGCCACCAAAATACGAACCGAGATAAGTATACGAACATGAAATGTCTTCATTATCAAACATCTTAGATAAAATAAAAATGTGGAGTCAGCGTGTTGCTATCAAACCTAAGGGACAGGTTTCAGCCAATATTTCCACAGTAGCTAATGCCAGAGATAATCAAATCGGAATAATTGTTTCAGTCAAAATTGAGGATGTGTTTATTTCTTCGAGTTTTGGGCCGTATATAATAACATTGTCTAATTTATAGGAATTAAATATTCAAAATATTCATCCAATGAAAATAGGAAGGGGCTTATTTGACAAGTGTAGCGAGTTTTTTTCCGGAAGGGAAATTGCAAATTGTTGTGGAAATATTGTGTGTGAAGGAGCTAATACTCTAGTGGCAGATAGAGAGCTTCACAATCTTTTGAAGGCTTTGTCAGAGTCCACAAGTTTATAAAAATAATTAACAGGTTTTAGACTTGAAAATACACGTTGAGAGACAAGTACAGGCTATAATTAGGCATAGGTTGTGAAATCACAACCTGCTCCTTTGTCACTGCTCCTCTGACGTCACATTTACAACTTGTTCATGAAAGATGAAAGGAGCTGTTCCTTTTTGTCACTGGTCCATGGTTCAAATACACGCTGAAACAGGTTCGAAGGAAACTTGTTCCTCATCTCTCTGTTATAGGTTAGTTACTCTGTTGGAACCGGTACAAAGTAAACTTGCTCCTCGTCTCTTAATACAGACAACACTGTAACATAGTGATGGGTCGAACCAGCTCATTGACGTGAGCTAGCTCACATAAGCTCGCTCACTCAAAAGAGTCGTTCATAAGAGTCATTGAAACTTGTTTCTCATCTCTCTGTTATAGGTTAGTTACTCTGTTGGAACCGGTACAAAGTAAACTTGCTCCTCGTCTCTTAACACAGACAGCACTGTAACAGGTCCGGTGCAACCTTGTTCCTTTATGGTCCGGAGATTTTTGGAGCAATCGTACAGTAGAAAGGAAGTGGATTCTTTGTGCTCTTGTCAGAGCGCTGAAATCAGGTCCGGCGCAACCTTACTTATCTATTATATAGGCCTAGCTTAGAGTTGGTTTGAGGAGTCACAAATGAGCTTTGAAGGGGAAAGCTTTCGTAGTACAAAACCTTATTTCCACAATACAAGCACAGTATGTAATATATTCTCACATTAAATTGTTACGTTGATGAGTGACACTAAAAGGACCCACATGGTGATCAAATAATTTTGGCAAGGGTCAGCAATCTACTGACTGACTGATTTTATCTAGCCCACAAAATATTTAGCAAACAAACATTTTGTTCAAAAAATGGACATAGTAGCTAATTACTAATTGGGAAATGTAAAATTGAACTTTTTTTGCTTTACTTTTTTCAAATTAGCCAAACAATTTTTTAAAACCATAAAGCCCACAGTATCATAAAGGTTGCTAGCCTCTGGTCTCTGGCTTCACTCTCGCACTAGAATGGACTGCCGATGACAGTGAGATTTAGGTTCTATTCCGGTCGGGTTCACTGAGGGTGATTTTTCCTAAAGGTTTTCAACTCTCATTCCAAATAAATGTGGGTAAATTTCCTCTAGAATCAACCATCTTCATTTCTAACACATTGTCGTAATTGGCATTAATGCGTAAAACCGGGCAGTAGACGCGGTGCTAAAAAAAACTAGGCTGGGAGTAGGTACGAATACTGTCACTGTGACAAAAAGGATCAGGTAAAAGGAACAAGTCCAGTGGTGGAGCAGTAACAGATTGCTTCTGCTCCACTCAAGTAGCAGTTTTTCCCATCCCTAGTTAAAATAACTAAGAAGTAAGAACATGACTCAACTATTACAAGTTCATAGGCATAAATACAGATAAGCTAAAATAAAAAATATTTAACAGTGGTACCAACCTAAACTAGAATATCTCGTAGAGAATTGCCTATTTCAACACTCCTATATTCTACTACAACTATAAAAGTAGAAAAAATGTCTTACATGGTCCCTCAAATACATACAAATAAACTCTAGTGAATCACCATTTTATTAAACCAATATAATTACAAACGTACTCCAATTTGTTTCCAACCAAACTCTTTGTCAGAATGTCAGCACATTGTTCATTTTTCTCTAAATAAATCACATCAACAACACCATTTAGATACAAATCACGAACAAAGTTGTATTTGACATCAATATGATATAGTCTTCGATGTTTACATTTATCCAAACATATTATCCAGGACTGGTTTGTAGCGTGTCAATCATGTAAAGTTGACACCTACACAATTAGGCTACGTAAAAAATATGAAATTATAATAATTGTATTGGCAAAATCCAAATTAAGAGAATTAGATTTGAGATATTTAATAATAATATCCTTCAAAACCTACTCTTAGCGACTGGATGGACTCAGATACGATCAACGTGCTTCCAATATAAAATACTACAAATAATTTTAATAATACAAATCTGCATAAAAATACTAAACTTATAATAGTGGGATCCAAAGAAGATAATTAAAGCTGACACATTCAGGAATAATATGCTTCAAGACTTACTCACCGTGACTGGATGGGATCGAATAGAGCAATATTCAATAAGTATTGCGACAGGGTATTTCCAAACACATCTGCTCGCTACATCACCTGACATGAAAAATAACTCAACTAAGTTAGGCTCACTCCCTCGAGTATCATTGTTGTGGCGGCGTGTCTTCGAACCTCCCCTTTACCTCAACCCCTCAAGTTCCAGTCTCTCCTATCACCACCTGTGTTTTTACGCTTTTTCTATTTCTTTTTTTTGTTCCGTTCTAGTCAGAGAAAGGGTATAAAATAAGTGACCCTCGGATTCACGTCATGGCATTTTATCACATCGAATCGTCGAAGAAGGTACCTCTGCTACCTTACTCTATGAAGGAACCGGTGGACATGGATTATTGGGCGTTGTTTTCACCACCGAGGAAAATCCTCTCCGATTTCATAAGTATAGAGGCGACGTTGATAAGTCCATTTGACTTATGGGTCTAGTTTAAAGACTAGAAAATGTTTGTTACGTCCTTCTGACTTTTTGTTTATCAGCATGGTGTCCTTCAGACTTAGTACAGTCGAGGCGACTATTATGTTTATTTAGATTTCTTGTTTCAGTCAAAGTGACTATATTTTGGTTTTGTGTTCTTCCGACTCGGTTGGTGTAGTCACAGTAACTCTTATGTTGCTTAAGTCCTTTAGACTTGTTATATTGGCCCAAGAGAATATATGTTTTTCCTATATTCACATCATACAGCTTCGATATAGGAGCCTTGATCTCTAGATGTAATAAGGACTTAGTCCAAATGGTTTTTATTTTCCACGAGCACTATATTTCACTTTTGAGTCCCTAAGACTACACTCTTGTTTATATGGCTACAACCAGGTTGTATATCCTTTATCTAGGACCTAGTTGGGCTAATGTGTTCAATGGGTTGAATCATTCTTGTTGCCACGCTTCGCATGTGGTATTAGCTTGGGTGGGTAAAGCACGGAACCCCGCTTGTTTCCATATGTGGTCCGCGCAATAATACCTCTTTTCGCTTTGCCCGTTTTTGGCACCTATTGACTAAATATTAGTATTGTATGAATTACATTAGTGTTGTACCCCAGGGAGTGGGTCACTAAATACATCTACTATTGAATGCTCTGGCAGTACCAATAGGGAAAGGACCGGCCATAGTACTATTTTGTGTTGACGCCTGTATGTTAGCCATCTACCAATGTAATCAACAAACCTTTCTATTGGTATTCATTATACAATGTCTCTTAAGGTGCGGCCGAAGGGAGCGCGAGTATTTTTACAGTTTTTATAGAACTACACTTTTTTGTCCAAAATAAATCAAATATTTCTTCAGTAGCAACGTAGATTTTAGTTTTCTGCACATGCTAATATCAACAGATCATATATATCTGTTAAGAGTGACCTGGAATTTTGTCAAAACCTTCTTTCTTTATTTAAAAAGTTTTGACAAAATTTTAGGATATCCTTGACAGATATTCAACATCTGTTGATATCAGCATGTGCAGAAAATTAAACTCTACATTGCTACTGGAGAAATTATTTGATTTATTTTGGCCAAAAAATGTTCAATACTATAAAAACTGTAAAATTACTCGCGCTCCCTTCTGCCGCACCTTAAGCTTGTTCTATAACGTTCTACTATGATACGACACCAGCGCTTATTTTAATTAAATGTCCGATCACTAGTAGACCTTGGTCTTAAAGCCAACAAATTACTTACTAAATAGCCCTGTTGATATCACTCGCATACTGATTGTCTGGCTAGATCACGTTTTACCCTTCAAGTAACGTTCACTTATGCCGGGATCACAATCAACTTAACGTTAACTTAACGTAAAGGATCTCTTCGTCTGTTTAAATGGAAGCGATCACGATGCAGTAAACTTAACGTTGACTTGCAGTTAGCTTAACGTAAGAGATTTCCTGGGAAGTATTTTACTATAAGTGAACGTTACTGAACGGTATCACGTGATCTATCCAGCCAATCATTATGCGAGTGACGTCAACAGGACTATTTAGTAATTCATTTGTTGGTATTATGACCAATGTTTATTCTTTAGCGTAAGTTCTAGTGATCAGACATTGAAACAAAATATTTCAACTAAAATAGGAAAGCAAAATATGTCAAAAAGTTTTGTAAAATATACTTATTAAGTCGATTTAAAACCGTTAAACATTCACAGATTATCACTGTACAACTAGTACAAACCACAGATCATACTCGAGAATGAAGATGTTTGGCTCGAGTTGTTACGTTAAGTTACGTGAATCGTGATCACACATACGTTAAGTTGATCATTAAAGTTAAAGACCTCCCACGACATATCTTACGTTAAGTTAACTGCGAGTCAACGTTAAGTTAACTGCATCGTGATCGCTTCCATTTAAACACACGAGGAGGGCCTTTACGTTAAGTTAAGTTAAGATAACTTTAAATTGATCAGATCCCGACATTAAGTGGTGTGCACAATTGTGTTTTTGCGTAAATAAAAAATATTTTTAAGATCAAGTATTTATTAATAAGTTTCAATAGTTTGGTTATAAATCGCTGAGGGAAAGAAAATTTGGGACTAAACGTTAAAAGGAAGCTAGAAGAGAACTGAGAGACAAACCCAGGACCACTGACAGAAATTTGGAGCCCGATACACTGATGTATTTGAGGCACCTTTCCCCAGACAGGTACAGAGCTGCAATCAAGAAAAAAATAAAAAACAAATTATTATTGTTCGTGTAACAATCTCATAACGTTACCACCCGCTTTGGTGGCCGTATGGCCTAAGGCGTCACTCTAGAAATATACTAGACTGTCGATGACACGGAAATTGAGGTTTGAATCTCGGTCGGGTGAACTAGGAGTAGTTCTCCCTAATTAGTTTTTCAGGATGGTTTTTACAAAATAGTTTTCTGCTTTACCTCAACGCAAAAGCGTGTACACATTCTCTAAATATAGCCTTCCTAATTCCTAAAACTATTAGTGTAATTAGTACCGTATATAAGCGTCGAACGGGTAGTAAGACAATAGGAAAGGTTAACATCAATTTTCAGGACACCCTTTACAAATATTGAATAACTGTTGATATTATTATTATTATTATTATTATTATTAGCACCGCGTCTTACTACCCGTTCGGGTTATACGCACTTACGCTAATGTGCAATGGTAGGGTGAATGTGAGATGAAATGAAGGACCTACAGTTTAACGTGGAATCCGAACCACGGTGGAGACCTGGCATTCCTCACATTCACAAGATGTCTTGTCAGAACTGTTGATATTACCATCAGGGGTGTAGTGAGGCGGGAATGCCATTCCGGCACTGTTTTTGGTGGGAAAATATTGAATTTCATCATGCCATGCCGAGTAGTTAAATGTTTTATGTTAAATATATTCAAAATGGGTTTTCTTTGAAAGTGGATGTGAAATAATGTAATTCCAGAGCCGTTTTTGATAGGTCTTTCCGTTTAGCCACAAGAAACCTCCAAAGAAAGGTACGCACTTTAAAGTTGCTCCACTATTATTTTTTCGGGGTTAATTTTTTTTATTTTCCCGTCGGTTACAGGCTAGAAGCTAGAAGTTTGCCAAATTTCAAGTTTATAGCTCACCTGGAAGTGGGTAAACATTAATATCAGTGAGTGAGTCAGCCGTGTGGCTTTATAGTAGGATAATTATGTTAAAATCTTTTGTCATGCTATGAATCAATAGGTTCTCATGAAATTTACTGCGCTCTATGTGAATTCTTGGGATTTTAGGGGAAGTGTGCTGCCTTATGCCGGGATCACGATCAACTTAACTTTAACTTAAAGTAGCGCTCACTTAAGGTTCACTTAACTTAAGAAAACAGATTTGGGATCACGATTCACGTGACTTAACGTCTCAAGCTAAACATCTACATTCCAGAGTATGTATTTTGATCTTTGATTTGTAATATTTGTGAAGTGATGGTCTATGGATGTTTATTGTTTTTTCTCGATATAAAAATATTTATCATTAAACTATTTTGATCAAATTAACTTTCCTATTTTAGCATTATAGAAAACATTCTAATTGCTCTTTTGTAAAGAGTGAATGAATATAATATAACTTAAGACTTAGATATCATCTTTTATAATTTATGAAAGTATGGTTCAAATTAGATAATTGATAAATGAACTATTGTGTATAGTTGACATTATGATGAACCCTTACAGGGCGTTAGCATAATTTGGTATTAGGCCCCTAACCATTTACATTTACAATGAATGCTGTAATATGAGTCAAATAGGTACAAACTGATAACATGACATAATACACTATTAATTGACCATATAATAAAAATAAAAATAAAAGTCAAACAATTATAGCAGTAACGAACTAGTTTATAAAGTTAAATATAATATGTAATATCAGTATAGTAGGAATGAACTAATAACATTACATAATATACTATTAATTACAATTATTTTAAAATGAAAGTAAAATTTAAACAATTATAAAAGTAACGAAGTAGTTATGAAAGAAGTTAAACTAAATGATTGGCTGGCTATATCACGTGGTACCCTTCATGTAACGTTCACTTAACGCGAACGACCTCCCGGTACTTCTATTAAGTTAAGTGAACTGCAAGTGAACGTTAAGTTAACTGCATCGTGATTGCTTTCATTTAAAAACACTAGGAGATCCCTTACGTTAAGTTACGTTACGTTATCCTTAAGTGAACGTAAAGTTGATCGTGATCCCGGCATTAGTAACCATTACTCTTTAAAAAAATAATTTTTGATACAAAACCCACCAAATAACTACACTTATTTCGTGTCACCTACACTCAGGGGTGCACCCACGGGAGGAAGGAGGGAGGGTCTTGGGGGCCGAAGCTCCCCCCCCCCCC
>CABFOW010002517.1:56098-99481 GCA_902141385.1 Timema californicum | reverse complement strand
TTAAATTTCACATAAAAACAATAAAAATAAATCTTTTTTTATATCAAAAGTATTTATATTACTTTGTAAACTCCAAATTTTGTTTAAAGAATGAGAGAAAAGCACCATTAAAACGCAGTATCCCTCAGATGCGATGATATAGATAGATAATATAAATATTAAAATATTTTATTTCTCTTTATTGTTTCTCTTTTTATCCACCTTTTCATTTCCCTCTTTTTTTCTATTTATTTCCTTATTTCTCTATTCTTGCCTTACCGTTTTTCCATCTCATTTTATCTTTCTTTATTTCTCTATTCTCTCCCTTCTTCATATTTATATCTTTCTTTCTGCCATTCGCTTTCTTTATTTCAATATAGTTTTATTATTTCTCCTTATTTACCTCATTATAGTTCTTATTTTTTCTATTATAAAATTTACCTTTCTTTATTCTTTACATCTCTTTTATTCTTAATGCTTATTAGTCTCTTTATTTTCCTGTTTTTATAAAATATTATATTTATTTCTATGTAACCGCTCTTATTATATATTTTATCTTTCTTTGTATTTATTATTTATATCTCTCTTTATTGTGTATCTTTTTTCTTATGTTATTTTATTAATCTTTCTATTTTTTTTTTTTAGCTTTTCCCTCTTTATTCTTTACTCTTTCTTATCTCTCTTTATTTTTCGTTCTCTCTTATCTAACTAAATATTTTCCTCTCTTTCGATTTACTTCTCTTTCTCTTGACATATATAACACAATATAGACATAATAACTTGAAGTAACTAATATCTGTACCGTTGGTCATGTAGTTTAAGACGTCATGCTTGCAATAGTGGCTTGCAATAGAGTGGCTTGCCAGTTGATGGGCAAAGTCTTGACTCAAACCTGGAGCTTGGTACACTGGGAAGTTGTTTTATAAATTCATTTGGAATAAATGTTGATGTACCATTAATTATAAAAGTTTGTGAATCACTGGCCAATGGTCTGTATACAGAGAGATAAAGAATCCCCAAATTCAGCAATTTTTAATAGTATTTAGAGCAGTTCTAACAGAAATAAAGTGATATACTATTATTATTATTATTATTATTATTATTGAATATACAACCCAAAGGTTGCTGAAGGTTTTTTTACCCATTTGTACAGAACAGAGCGTGTACTCAGCTCTTCAAAGGTTAGTTTCACTCTCCCACACTATCAGGGGAAAAGCACATTTACTAGTAAGTTATCTTGTGAATGTGAGGAATGCCAGGTCTCCACCGTGGTGCGGATTCCACGTTAAACAGTAGGTCCTCCATTTCATCTCACTAATCACCCTACCATTACACATTAGCGTAAGTGCGTATAAGCTGAACGGGTAGTAAGACGCGGTGCTAATAATAATAATAATACTAGTAAGTTCTTGAAAGCACGGTAATTTCCCGCTGCTTACCGATCTTAATTTAAAATAGCGATAGATAAAGAGAATAATATAATGTATTTTAGTACTATACTGACTGGGACATTAGTAAGGTACTAAGCTCAGACATACCTTGATATATTTAGTGTTCGTGCACTTATCATATAGTTTATATGAAATTAGATTGAATATGATTTAACGAAGGCTGTTAAATAAAGAATTAGTATGCATTTTTCATTGAAACATTATATCAATAATCGTTAGCATGGTTATTGAAACCTATTAAAATAGCACCCTATTCACTGAAATGTATTCATTCCAAAAATTCTGCCACATTTTAAACACATGACAGACTTTCAAGGAACGCATCATTTTCTCAAACAAATTTATCAAACGACTTTTGATTATGATATATTTGCTTGAGTCGTAAAGATTCCCAAAATGCAAAGTCCAAGATATACGGTGGGGTTGGGAGTGATATGTCATATTTATGTTGTTTAGGTACTGTATAACAATTAAAGCAATTTGAGTTCATGTTTTATTATGTTGTATCAACCAGATACCTTATTGCAGCTGAAATAGTTTCTGTCGGATTCTATGTTTTGAAATCTTAAGCTTGGATGTGTTACACGTATCCATGAATAAAAGCTTATTGATAGCTCATATCTCGAATATCAAAGTCTAATGAAGAAACAATTTTTGACTCTTTGGGTTGAGAAGAGATTTTCTAAACTTCCTGAAAGAGCTTGAAACTAGGGTTAAAAATATTGCACCCCGGACTCATTAGAATTTATCAGTTTACTATAGGACTTCATTAGCGTTCTTATCAACTTGAGACCACCCTTCAAAAAAAACTTAACACTACCTCTTAGTCACCCGATGACCCTTGCTCATAATGACAGTAGTGTTATTGTTATTATTATTATTATTATTATTATTATTATTATTATTATTATTAGCACCACGTCTTACTACCCGTTCGGGTTATACGCACTTACGCTAATGTGTAACGGTAGGGTGATTGTGAGATGGAATGGAGGACCTACAGTTTAACGTGGAATCCGAACCACGGTGGAGGCCTGGCATTCCTCACATTCATAAGATGTCTTGACATAGGTGAAGGAAGGGTTTGGTAATCAGATCTGTACCGGGACCGAGGATTGAACCCCGGACCCCAGCACAGAAGTCTGACACCTTACCCTTCTAGACCGCCAGGTCACCAGTAGTGTTATTGATTGGTCACTCGCTAAGTGAATTGTTTTATGATGTGCTCGAACCACCTTCCTTTTAGAGTGAATATATTCCATCTCCAAACATATTTAATCACCTTAGCTATGTAACGTATTGGAGAACAGATTCCTCCATCAACGCGCTATAATATTTTAGTTGAGGTTTCTTCAACAAGTGATAGCAAAATTTTAGAGCATCGAATCGATTCTAACGACCGATCTACGTATTTATAATTATTTATCTAGCATACGGATTTACATTGTTTATTGTTTTATGGATATTAAAATACTATCAGGCTTGAACGTTAAAGTGTACATTAATTTATTAGTAATAATCGCAGCTGGATATCAATGTGTTTCATCCAGTAGATGGCATCAGTTGTCAGGTTGTGGAAGTCGGTTACTAGGCCAGATAATATAAGTGAGCAATATCTCACTTTGTGAGTTGTCTTCCTTCCTGCTTCACAGTCGCAGTTTGGGTTATATTTAATCTTACACCATTGGAGTTAGTTGGAACAACTTTCTTACTCTGTTGAGCTTGAGCCATGTTGGTGTTGAGAGAAGAAGTTCTGGTAATGCATGTATGGAGTCTTGTGTTGGTAGCCCTCTTGTAGGAATATGTTCATTCCATGTGATCTGACACACTGTCCCCATCAAAGTTTGGTAGATGGTTGATGTCTTCAATGGAGTTGCAGTATTTGTTGCTGGTTTCCTGAACCTTAGCCTGTGATGACGGGCTGCTGTGGTATTTTTGTGAATTGGAAAGGTAGGATTTGCCTCAATTTTGGCATACTCTCTCATTAAGATCTTTGATCTACGGAGGTTTGTGGGTGCAATGTTAGAGAGGACCGGTAGCCACTGTGTTGGGGTGATCATAGTAGTGCCTATAATAAGATGCATGGTGGAATATAGTTCAATGTCAACCTTTGAAGTGCTGATCGACCATGCTACGCACCTGGCGTTTGCGTAACTATGACGTAATGCAAGATTGATTGCTGCAATAACATGCAATTAATATCTTGATTTTCTTGTGAAAGACATTTGGAGCACATAATAGAGAAATGCTTTTTTTTTTCGCGGTCAACATTGATAATACATGTATGTTTTATTTTATAGGTAATATAATATCTTTCTGTCGATCCCTTAATGTGAATTATGAAAAGGTGAAATTAGATCTAGAAACATTTTATAAACTGCTAGGGTGATCTAAGGCGTCAATATCGCAATAGACTACGCTGCCGATGACACAGAGATCGGAGTTCGAATCACATGTGGGTATACTGAGGGTAGTTTTCCTTAAATGGTTTTCCACTCTCCCTCCAACCAACTGTTGTACACTTCCTCTACATTGAACATTCCTTATCACTAAATAATTAATGTAGTTGGTACATAAGCGTAATAACTGAACAATGACTAAACAGCTCAAAGCTCAAATAATCTCAAATAAGAAGAATATTCCTAAAAAAAATGAGTGTCAAGCTATAATATTATAATAATGAGTGTTAGTGGTTTAATAATTCCTTGTGCTATCCCATGAATGTTAGTCAAATGCCAAGTTACATTAAATCTAATATGTTGTACTGTAACGTAACTTGATTTTCGATAAATATTCATGAATTCAAATTCTCTAGTGGTACTACTGCCTGAAAATCACGGAGCTCTGAAAGTAGATCCGAGATAAATGAAAAAAAAACTCTAGGCTTAGATAGTTTGTTTTATTATTTATTCATATTTTACAAGTTCTATTGCCCGTCTATAGTTTTTATTTTTATTTATTCTTTTACAAAAACACAATATTTCAAAGCTTATTCCCTGCTTATTTTTTTTATAATAAAATTTCTACTATAGTTTTTTTTGTGTCATATGATAATAGTACAATTCTCATGGATAAAAAAATGTTTGTCTAAAATACATGTCAGAGCCCATCTTTGAGATAAACTATTGATAATGTGTGAAACATTTAGTTGAATCAAAGTGCGATTTTATGTATCTTTCATAATAAATTTATGTAATTTCCTAAATTACTTTCTATTATTTCTTCACGCAAATGTGGTTACATTTATTATAAATTTAAACCACTTTATACCTTATAAACTAGCGTATATAGTGAATGTGCATGTTATCCAAGAAGGTAGTGAGTTGTAACAACAAACAATAAAATATAAGAGAAAAATATTTAAATGAAACTGTTATAATTTTGATTTATATTATTCTTTAATTGATGTAGATTTGTCCAAGATATAAGTTTTCTTAGGTTTCTAAAGTTTTTAAAATCTTATTCTCATACAACTTTATTTGTTATCTTTTGTCTAATATATAAATGAAACAATGATCAACTTGATGAAATCTACTATAACGTAACGTAATTGTAACTTTATGTAACTTAGATTAAACCAATGTTCCCACACATGGTAACCATTTCATTTAAAGTTACTATCCTAATTAAAGTTCTATTCACTAATTTATGTCCTTTTCACGGTGACCAAACGGGACACATTGAATTGAAAATACTCGTTAATTTGGGAGATACCTAGTAATGGAATCGGTTGATTTTGAATAAATTAGCCTTTAAGTGAACCTTTAGAGTAATTAAAGATTTGAACCTGCTTCAGTGGAAGAATGGTCTAAGGCACTACTCTCGCATTTGAGTTGACTGCCGATGAGATGGAGATCTTGGTTCGATCCCATTCAGGTGAACAGGGATTGATTTTTCCCAAATGGATTCTTAATCTCCCTTCACGCAAATGTGGGTACACTTTCTGTAAATTCAGCTTCCCTCATCACTGATGCATTAGCATAGCTAGTACATAAGCAAATGGGTGTTCAAATATAAAATAATTAAATGTTATAAGGATCGATATTAAAAATACTATCTAAAGAAGTTAATTTATTTGAATAAACTATATAATGGCTGGATCACACAAATCTATTTGATTCAAATCGCACTGATGGGCAGGCAGACTAAATGACAATTTTATATGCCCTGATTTGTCATTGAAAAGGAAAGCCCTGGTTCTAATACCAACGCCACACGTTGCGTTTTTTTTCCACTTAAAAGGAGTCTTGCTTTCTTTCAAAGAAGTTGAGGTATTTGGCTGCAAGTGAGTTACGGTCGGACCAGTTGTTTACCTTTAAAGAGATAATTGCATTGTGGCCCGACATTTTTTAGTGCCGCGTAAGAATTGCGACCTAGGATGTTGACCTAACCTAACCCAACAAACGTTCAAGTTTTTGCCAAAACCATTGAACGATAAGAACGTAGGAAGTTTGAATATTACGAAGAATGTTGACATGAGACTATGATACTTTATATCTAAAATTTAAGACGGTATGATATAAAGCACACTGCCAGCTAGATCTCAAGTGAGTGGGCTGAAATTCGTGCCCATGTCTCAAAAATCTAGGACAAAACTCGTACACGATTTAAAGATTAGACTGCAACTCCCCTACACAGAAACATTTATTATAGATTCTAATTTTCTTATGCCTACCTAATTAGCATGATTAAAATGCGTGAATATTGGATGGCTAGTTGTAAAAAGATTGTTAAAAATGTTCAAAGAGTAATGGACACCCTTAAATCTAGTAGGCCTTACATTTATTTAGACATAAAATGCCATGTATTAATCTTTAATTAACCAAGGCAAAAATTTCGGAAGAAGTGAAAACTTAGTCAATTGTTTTCAGTTTGTTTTGTTTGTTTTTTTCAAAATGTTATGAATGACTTATTAATTTTAATATGATTATTAATATTTTTGTGTAATATGGCAAATTTATAGATGTGTTTCCTGGCTAAATTCATAAATTAATTAAAGCGTATATTTGATCAAATTGTCTAGGTATATACAAATTTCTAAAAAATAATTGGGGGGGAGCACTATTCTAAATAGCATTTTAAAGAGTATTAAATTCAAAAATTAGCCAAGCTAGGATAAAATAATTAGCTTCTAGGAGCATCCAATATAGTAAATTTTTTTAAAAAAATATTATCATGTATTAATCTTTAATCAACCAAGGCAAAAATCTCGGAAGAAGTGAAAACTTAGTCAATTGTTTTCAGTTTGTTTTGATTTTTTTATTCCCAAAATTTTATAAATGACCTATTAAATTTTATATGATTATGAATATTTTTGTGTAATATGGCAAATTTATAGATCTGTTTCCTGCCTAGATTCATAAATTAATTAAAGCGTATATTTGATCAAATTGTCTACTTGTATACAAATTTCTAAAAAAAAAAAAATGGTAGGGAGCACTATTTTAGATATAATTTTAAAGATTATTAAATTCAAAAATAAGCCAAGCTAGGATAAAATAATTAGCTTCTAGGAGCATCCAATTTAGTGAATTAAAAAAAAATACTTTCCCCCCACTTGTTCATTCTTACACAAATAAAGTACCATCCACTATTTTATAGTAGAACCATGTTCTTATTTCTTATGGTTTAGTAGTAAACCTTAAAAACATGTCCCAAAATCAAGATGTTGAATCCCTTCCCCTCTGCCCCAAATTTAGTTCTCTACGCCTATGGATCTAATACCCGTCCAACATAAAATTGGTAGACTATTTTATACGCGCATACCGTAAACCCCAGTAGTTAATTTATTAAAGTATAATTGTTTACTAATTCTAAATAATAATCATATTAAAGAAAATAATTTGTGGATCGACCAACTAGTGAAACAAGCAGACGATAAAGTTATGCCCACTTGCTGCCTAGCTTCTAGGAGCATCCAATATAGTAAATTTTTTTAAAAAAATATTACTTTCCCCCCACCTCTCCCCTCTTACACAAATAAAGTACCATCCACTATTTTATAGTAAAACCATGTTCTTATTTCTTATGGTTTAGTAGTAAACCTTAAAAACATGTCCCGAAATCAAGATGTTGAATCCCTTCCCCTCTGCCCCAAATCTAGTTCTCTACGCCTATGAATCTAATACCCGTCCAACATACAACTGGTAGACTATTCTATACGCACATACCGTAAACTCCAGTAGTTAATTTATTAAATTATAATTGTTTGCTAATTCTAAATAATAATCATATTAAAGAAAATAATTGGTTGATCGACCAACTAGTGAAACAAGCAGACGATAAAGTTATGCTCCCTTGCTGTCATGTTGTTTTGTAGGGAAAAAAAAAGTTTTTAACAAGTTGATAGGAAAAGTTTCTTCCAAAAATCTCTAGTAGCGGAACGTATGAATCCTTTCAACGCGGTAATTAGAGTGAGAAATGGGCATGGAATTACACCCCTTCCAAATTAAACTTGCTACTTAGAGCTAGTCAGTGGAGGAGCGTCGGGTCGTGGTGAGGGATATTAGGAGAGTATGGTTACTAGGAGAATAACAAGAAGGGAAAGAAGGGATGGCTTTGCCACTTACATTTTAGTTTCCAACATTTCGAGAGATGCTAATAACTGTTTTGTGCTAATTTGAAAATTTGACGCATTGTTTATATAATTTACTGGAAATATTTTGAATTATCTTGCACATTGCACATACCACACTTTCAGTCTCTTCACATTTTATAATATTGAAAAGAGTCAAAGAAATTTTGAGAAAATAGACCTTCATCTGCGTGGAGTGAGACTAGTAAAGAGTTTTTTTAGGAAAAAAAAACATTTTTAATACACAAATACATTTAGCTATGACTAAAACTCCTACAATTCTTTCACCAGCGAGTGGAGCTAAGACACACTAGCTGGATACTTTTTTCCCATTTAGGATAAGAAAGATGTGTATACCTATTTGACCAGTGAAACACTCCGGATACATGTGTGTCGGTATTAACCTAATACAGTTAGTTTATATGTATTTGTTATTTGAGGTATTTAATGTGCACTTTCTAAACCTACCAATTTAATCAGCACAATACATACATCTAGAACAGACACAGCACCAAGCCTTTGGTAGCTAACTCATTACTGGCAAATGGGAACTCCCTCTTTCAATACTGAACGATTATTTGTCCATGCCGGGAATATAACCTTGGACCCATAACTTAGTAGGCAGACACATTACTTACTGAGGAAAGCTGTCGAACTGCATCAAATAATAATGTTTCACTATCAACCCTGAAAGAGTGTGTTTTTATATCGGTTAAATAAATGATATATGTGTTAAAATCCTAAAAGTGAGAATGATCATTTCATGAATTGGGAAATTTTCTGAGCATTCCGTGAACGGGCATCTTTTCTTGTCCAGTTCGTGGACGGGTCCAAATATCGTCCAGTTCATCAACTGTGTAGTGCCTGTTTTGCAAAGTTCATGAACTGGCAAGTTCTGGGAGGCATAGGCGCTTCCCAATTAATGAAGTGGACGAATTTTTGGCTTGTCGGTAAATGGATGAGCGAGATACGGGTTTGGTACAAACGCTTATGAATGGAAGGCTAGGTTTACTTAAATTGGGTTATCCTTTAGTTCTTACCATATTATATTTGAAAACAATTTTGAGTTAATTTTATATTAGATATGACAATTTAATCTCCAGTACAAAAATTGGGCAAGAGCACACGATTTTCCAAATTCGTGACATGTTCAAGAGATAAGGGCAGTTCTAGGAATGAACATAGGCTACAATTTCACAATTCATGAAATTGGCAGTTTCACTTATCGGCTAAAACGTATAAACATAAAATAATTTCTATAAAAGGCACACTTTGACTGTCAAGCATACTGAAATTCCAACTATTCTTTTCAAGTTTCAAGACTACTGGGCAGTGAGTTCTGAGGCATTTCATTAATACATGTTTCATCGTCCTCCCCCTCTTAACAAATGCAGGACCATTTCAGCATAGATTTACCAATATTTATTGTAACCCTACCAGAGTTAACTTCTAGAACTGTCAACCAAAATAAATGTGTTTTCATAGCTTAGAGACAAAGCCATTAAAATATTAGATTCAATATAAATATTCTTATTTTGTAAATAGATTTTTAAAAACACACACACACACAGACAACTATAGTTTTGTAACGTAATCCAACAATTTGTTTTCTCTGGCTTGCAAGCTTGATTTTTGAAGACAACGTAACTTTTTATAAGCTTTCAAATGTAATTTTTAACTAAACCACAAACTCCTCTTACACAAAAAAGAATCATCTAATAGGTCTATCTTATAAGATAGTGCTTAGATAATGTAAGAACTGTTAAGAGGAAAACATAGTTAAAATTAAGTTCTTTATTGGGAACATTTTTATTGGCAAGATTAACGAAAACTCAACATATGATATTGAAGATCAAATGGTTTGAAAAGTGGATATATGAGAGTATATGTGGTAACTTTTTGCATACTGTCTCCTACACTCCAGTGGCTAATGGACTCTTTGTTTAATAGCTTTCTATAGCAACGGTCTTGGGTTCAAGTCTTATGTTTAGCTTTAATTTTCTACATATTTTGTGATAAAATTCTGTAAAAAGCTACAAACAGCTTTCATATCTCCGTTGCCGTGACATTTATATTCATGTTGGCCAGTCTGCTTGGTTTGGACATTTTAAATTCATCTTTAATATATTTTAAAAGTGTCACTATGCTAGATGAGTGTGGATCAAGTGAGGAAGCAAATATATGAAGGTAGAGTGTGTGGATTAAAAGGAAAGGCTAGGCCATGTAAGGCGTGGTTAAATGTTGTAGTAGACGAGTTGGTGAAAATGAGGAACACAGAGTTTTATTAACGAAATATGAAAAACTCGGTGTCTAGATGTTGTTGAAGCGAAAGGAGTACGAAATGTTAGGGGAGTGTTGAGAAAGTTAGTGAGGATGGATTCATTATAGTGTGTTTTTTTAGCTAGAGCACAGTTTTTTTCCTACCCTGTAAATGAACGGCGTGTTTAGTTATGTATGTACTACACTAGAAAATAGGTAAAGCCATCCATGAAATGTTCCATCAAAGTGGGTCCTGCTTGAAAATAACGTCAACGTTTCCAAATTGAGGTGTAGTGGGAATTGTTTGAGCGATGTCACACAAAAGCCCAAACCGCGGGAACAACAGCACTTCAGTTATTCAGCACTTCACTAAAGAGTAATTAGACTATTTTACATGGCTCTAAATGGGGTAGAAAAGAGGGGAACGGGTGGAGTGTTGTGTAAAAAAAAATAAAGCTATGAAAAATTTTGTTTACATTGGGAACGTGACAAACATTATTTTTCCCATTCTTCATATACCCTCTGGTTGTAATTATAGACATGTGAACAGTGGATTTTGTGATGAGTTCATTAACGATGTAAAAGTCAAACACTAGGAAAAAAGAATGTCTATGGATCATGAAAATCATTAGGGAGTCATGAAGTTAAATTTAGGCAATGCGTATCAGGAAATCATTATTAATTATTGATAAATATGTTCACACGCATTTGTGGACATGAGGACTAAATAACTATCATAACTAGTCTGGTTTGCCAGAGGTGAGAGTGTTGGATTTGACTTCCATTAAGGTATATTGAGGTTGTTTTTACTCAAATTATTTATCATTCTATATAAACACACATGCTTTTACATTTTACATTAAATATATCATCTTCTCCATTACCTACCTTATCAGAGTTATTAATTATGAATATAGCCTCGATAAGTTCTAAAACTTGTTTTATAAAAGGTTCAAATGTCATTATTATTTGGAACGAGGTTTACTGTTCACAGAACTACTAATAAGACTGCAGTTATGATAATAATATGGAGGGAGCGAGGTTTACTGTTCACAGAACTACTAATAAGACTGTAGTTATGATAATAATATGGAGGGAGCGAGGTTTACTGTTCACAGAATTACTAATAAGACTGCAGTTATGATAATAATATGGAGGGAGCGAGGTTTACTGTTCACAGAACTACTAATAAGACTGTAGTTATGATAATAATATGGAGGGAGCGAGGTTTACTGTTCACAGAATTACTAATAAGACTGCAGTTATGATAATAATATGGAGGGAGCGAGGTTTACTGTTCACAGAACTACTAATAAGACTGTAGTTATGATAATAATATGGAGGGAGCGAGGTTTACTGTTCACAGAATTACTAATAAGACTGCAGTTATGATAATAATATGGAGGGAGCGAGGTTTACTGTTCACAGAACTACTAATAAGACTGTAGTTATGATAATAATATGGAGGGAGCGAGGTTTACTGTTCACAGAATTACTAATAAGACTGCAGTTATGATAATAATATGGAGGGAGCGAGGTTTACTGTTCACAGAACTACTAATAAGACTGTAGTTATGATAATAATATGGAGGGAGCGAGGTTTACTGTTCACAGAATTACTAATAAGACTGCAGTTATGATAATAATATGGAGGGAGCGAGGTTTACTGTTCACAGAACTACTATTAAGACTGTATTTATATGTTCAAAATACATAGTTTAAATACCTGTACAGTAACCAGACGCCCTATACTGTATGGTCAGGTTCAGGCTAGGCTAAATATTTATATCGAATAATGGTGGAGATCAGGTTATCTAAAACTTTGTTCCATGATCTAGCTGGGTCTTTGACTGATACCAATCTCTAGTCTTGTATTGTTGTACCTTTGTACGGTGGGGTGCTCAACTCGTGGGCACGTTACTTGTCCAGAGTAGTGGGCCGCGTGGTATTGTATATTTTGTCCTACCCCCTTCCAAGCACTACTTGTATTAGTTATTGTTTAACTGTTTGCTGGTGTTATAGTCTATGTTCAGACTTGTGTTGATATTAATTATTTTTTTAAAGTAATGATTAATATAATAAATGAAAAAATATATCCACTAAATCAGAAGTTCCCAAACCCCCCAAACAAATTCCATAATTTGGAGTACCACCAAGATAATATTGATTATATACCCGTTTAATACCTAAACTGTTGTCAGACCATACAATAAGCTTGGTCACCCCTAGGCATATGTTAGCGTTAAACAGGTCAACACGTGGAAACTTCAATTAAACAGGGTTTGTAAATATTACTGTTGATTCTTCGTTAATAAATGAAACAAACTAATGTAAAAATTATATTCACACACACACATTATTATAATTTATTAGCTCTGGGATTTATTGTGATAATCACATAATATATAAGGTATTTTGAGCATAAGTGCCAACCAGCAATTAGCATTTTACAAACCTTCCTTCTTAAAATGGATAATTTTTTTAATGTACTAATACGAACATGTTTATACATTTTTACAAGAGCGAAAAAAGGGGGAAAAGGGTGTGGTTTGGATTATCTGGATCTCACCTGGAATGTTATAAACACCCGCTCAGGGGCGTGTCCGTATTTAAATATAAAATTCTTTGTTGGATTAAAGAATATTCAAAATTTTCTAGCCGATCTTCCATACAAAAATTATATTTATATGTCTTTGCTATAGTTTAAAATAATAAAACCTATCTGTAACTGTATACCAAACTTTGTACCTGGACGGACTATCCAGAAGTAATAATTAATTTTACTTGCCCGTTTATCAGAAAAGTTTTAAAACTGCTGTTTAAATCGATCTCTTGTATCGTTGTTATCCCAAGACGATTGTTTGTGTTGGGAGCCAGACTATTGGATGGTACACGATTGAAGCTTGTACTAATTGTAATTAGTAATTAGCGGCCACGCTGAATACCGGATGTGGTATGGAGAGGCCAAAGATTGTCTGGAACAGTTAAGGCTCTCCTCTGGATGTATCTACCCATTAATCAACTGAAAGCGATTAACTAAGCTCATTAATCGTTACCGCAGACTGGTATAGTATTAATATACTTCGATGTGTTACATTATATTTATAAATGTAATCAATTGGTAACATATTTTTTCATATGTATAATGTTCTTATAGAAGTCAGACATATATTTTATCGGTTGTAATGCCATATTTTTATTGAGTTAATAGTCCCAGGTTCGATTCCCTTCATGGTCAGACTCGAACACAAAAAAGAGGATTTTACAATTATCTCTGGCTCCCTGTCTGTCTGTCTATCAGTTCCTGATCCAAAACAGTTTGACGGATTTTGTTCAAACATGATGTTTAGATTTTATAGGGCTTATATCGCAAACGTTTATTTTGTCCTAGCCCTTCGATTAAGCGTAGTTTATTAATTATCCTAATTTTTTCACTTCCAAATTTTTCGAAAATGAGTCTTAAAGATTTTTTTAAATTGTATATCTAGGTTTCGATAGACATGACAATCACCGAATAATAATTGTTTTTTGGGCAAAAATTTGTTCTAGGGTAGCTTACTGATGGACAAATCTTTGAAAATTTTAAACATTCCAAAAATATTCTGAAAATTCGCACGTGAAAACAGGAATCAAATCCGGGACCTTTGGCTTAGTACGCCAATGTAATGACCACTTAGCTATCTATGAATCATCGCGTGTCCATGGTCATTCTTTACTCATATTTTAAGGCAGTCTATGATGTATGTGGATTAAAATATTAAAGAAAAATTACCCTGGGCATGGGACGATTCCAGGATAGCTCAGTGGTTAGAGCATTAGCGTACTAATCTAAAAGTCCTGGGTTAGATTCCTGTGTCCTAGTGTAATTTTTCAATTTCCAGAATATAGTATTTATATGTAAGTCCTCACAAAACAAATATAATAGCTTTGGCTATTTGATTCTTAGATTTAGAAAATAGCTATAATGGCTAGAAGTATATTAATTTCTAAAATATAAGACAAGAAAATGTTTATTTATAAATAAAAGCTAGTTCTGTCCAGTTGCTAATAATATAAAATGTGTTTATACTTTTCATTGTAAGACGGTATCATACGCAATAAAACTAGAGGTTGTTCATTTTCTTCCAAATATTTATCATTTCTAAGTGCACGTCTATATCCTTTGAGTGCTTAATGCTGTCAGATTAAGAGGAGTCCAATTTAAAAAATATTTTTGAACTCATCAGAAAAACAACGTCGCTAAGCAACAACTTCTCAGTCACCAACATATAAAACAAGATGAGAATTATTATTATTATTATTATTATTATTATTATTAGCACCGCGTCTTACTACCCGTTCAGGTTATACGCACTTACGCTAATGTGTAATGGTAGGGTGATTGTGAGATGAAATGAAAGACCTACAGTTTAACGTGGGATCAGAACCACGGTGGAGGCCTGGCATTCCCCACATTCACAAGATGTCTTATTAGAGGTGAAGGAAGTGTTTGGAAATCAGATAAATCTATGCCGGGACCGAGGATAGAACCACGGCCGCCAGCACAGAAGTCTGACACCTTACCCCTAGACCACCTTAAGATGAGAATAGCGTACTTTTTTCCTTGCTTGAATTTCTGTTAATTTATATTAATAAACTTTATTCAGATGTATCTTTAAATGGTATATGGATCGTATACTCATGATAATTATTAATATTAAAATCATATTTAAGTAACAACATTTTAGAAAACATTCTAAAAGAATCTTCCGTAAGGAGTGTAGAATATAGTAAAGGTTAAGACTTTGATATTATATCGATAGTAAAAATTTAATGAAATATTTGGATTCAAATTAGTTAAATAAGGAGTAAAGGGACAACATTTTTCAAATAAGGCTTAGATAACTTTAAACATACTAAGTTTGCTTTCGGAAACATCAATTCTATTAACTCACTTAACTTGTGTTTTAAATTGTTTTTATATCTTAACTCCTTTTAAATTTAACTATTTATTAATTGTATGTTTAGTTTCTTACCTACACTCAAAATAAGTGGTCAATTATAGTATAGTTTTATTTAAAGTGTTCATTTATAATTGATTCACACTTCTACACTATATTTTAATTATTTCAGTAAACCAATGTTTTTTTAATTGTTGGTTTATAATTTGACTTACATATTATTGATTGACAATCATTTATATGTTATGTTTATAGCTTACTTAATTTAAATCTTATTGTAGTACATGTTAAAATTAATATGTATACGAAGCAACTTAATTTCTTATAAATTTCAAACATAATTCAAATAGCACAATATCTTTAATGGTTAATTTAAACCCATACATTTATTTAAAATTTAACTATCGATATAATATATGAGTCTTAACCTTGTCTATAATATTTAAGTATGTTAGGGTGGAGAATACTGGTACAGGAGTCACAGCTGTGAAATTAAACCTTGAGTAACCCTGCTCTACCCCTTAGTTATCCAGTTTCTCCTTTTATACTGTATCATTTCCTAATTATTATTTCATCATCACCAAGGCTACTACCCTTTCGTGTTACAGGGCTTTATACTAATTAAACTTATTATTATCAGCACCGCGTCTTACTACCCGTTCGGGTTACACGCACTTATGATAATGTGTAATGGTAGAGTGATTGTGAGATGAAATGAGGGACCTACAGTTTAACGTGGAATCCGAACCACGGTGGAGGCGTGGCATTCCTCACATTCACAAGATGTCTTGTCAGAGGTGAAGGAAGGGTTTGGTAATCAGATAAATCTTTGCCGGGACCGATGATTGAACCCCGGCCGCCAGCATAGAAGTCTGACACCTTACCCCTATACTTTATACTTATTAAACTTATGGGCGAGGGATAAAAAGGGTTGGATTTACAGGAAGTGAATCCACATTCGTGCAGAAAGAAAGAGTAGGAAACCATTTAAGAACACCAACCTCGGTGCACCCAATCGGGACCGATCCACAATCTCCCCCTTATTGGCCTTAGATTATGTCACTATTGTGGGTCATTTTTTGTTATATAATATATTAATTAATAAATATAAAGTTTTATTGACACACAACTATTAACTCTATACAAAAAAATACACCCTACATGGTGGCTGATGAATGTATCGCCCCATCAAAATTCTTTGACCTTATTTCCGCGTCTTACTAACTGTCCGAAATATCCGCGGTTACTCACACCAAATAAATATGGATAGGGAAGGAATATTTTATAGAAAAACTAATAACTTGATCCAAGGATGTGTGGGAATATGTATAGGGGGAAAAAACCATTCAGTAATCGAGCCTATGAATCGCCCATTACCTCGGGAATATCGCCTTTGGTGAACCTGACCTCTTAGACCACGTGATATATTTTTATCACCTTAACCTTTATAAAATAGAACTACCTCCTCAGCTTCCACGAAAGAGGCGTAAAAGTTTGGAAATACGAGAACCTTAATAAATCAAGAGGGGGGTAACTGTACAGTTTGCAGGTAATGTTTACCTTGGGCAGTTTGCGATGACCCAGATACGCCATAGGGAAAACAGATTCACCCCTCCACCCCTCCTCTACTCCACTTCACCCCCACCCCATAATCTTCCCAATCTCACCAGACACTCTCTAAAGTACCGCACCGAGACGTCAAACTTGCCTAATTTACGGCCGTTTTGCTGAATCCCAAAAGACGAGTCATCCACAAGAACATACACCTCCTTAACCATAGTTAAGAGCGCCAGAGACAAACTTTCCTAATTAATTGGAAGTTTTGAGACAACATTAGAAGGTTTCCTCTTGGGATAAAAATAAAGGGGAAGGGGAGGTCATTCAATGAGTAGCCTACTGTCGTAAATATGACCCCCCTAAATTGGTTTGTTCTTAAGCTATATAACCTGCCTTGGATGGCCACTTGTTCTATGGTGTCCCTCTCTAAATAGACTAGACTACTGATAACGGCGAGGTTGGGGTTCAAATTATAGTTGGATACAGTGAGGGGATTACTCCACATAGATCTCTACACTCCCTCTCCGAAAATTAATGGTTGCTTTTTCTAAATATAACCTACAGTAGCCCCATGGCTTCTTTGGTGCTGACTGACATCTTTGAAAATTTACCAGACCAAATTATGTATCTCCACGCCGAACCATATGATCTGAAAAAACATGTGTTTAGCAGCTGTCACTTCTGACAGTCAAAATTTAGGTATGTACCTAAATGTTGACTGTCAGAAGTCATCTGTGAGATGTCAGTCAGCAACAAATAAGCCATGGAGCTACTGTAGCTTCATATGTAGAACATAAGCGTAATTAGTATGAAATGGGGATAGAAAAAGTAGTAATATATTTGGCACAATTATCATAAAAAGTATTATTTGTAACCACTCTGGGCCTCGAATATGTAATGAAATTTGACGTATATTTGACTCCGAGCTTAAAACAAGTTTGTGGTTCCCACTTTTCTAAGATCAGAAGTGTCCATTCTGTTTTCAGGTGAACACACATGGTTTTCCTTAAATTATTACCTACTTCATTAGATTGCATATATTAATTACTTGTTAATCAAACATCCAAATCTCCTCTAGGGAGGTTATTATTAACATCGTTATTAGGTGTTCTGTTTTACGACAGATCCATTCCTTTTGTCAGTGAACCTAGACTGCCAATACGCCCTCTCCTCTAGTTCCCAGAACTTCCTCCTTTCCTTCAAGTCTTCCAATATTTGAATCCTCCTCCTTCCTAAACTCCTCTTTCCTTCAAACTTTCCTTCCATGAAGTCGTGCAGAAGACAGTTCCTCCTAAGGGTGTTTCCAATCCAGTCTAATCTGAATCGAAAAAATCACATCCAAAATGGTTCTCTTCTCACCCACTCTTCTTAGGACTCTTGGAATAAAAATTAATATTTCTTCGGTTTATGTAGTCAATATATTGATAGCTTGGAGTTTACTATAAATTTTAACAAATTGTTATAAGTTCTTGTGAAAAAACAAGTCATCCTTTAAGAATTTGAATGGACTTAACACTTTCGCATGATTGAACGACATTTCATTCACGCATTTATCGTAATATTTTAAACATACGTTTGAAAATAAAATAGCCACCAAACTATAAACATATTCTCGTCAAAAATGCGGTATTACAAGTCTTCTTTTATACCAGAATTTTCCTAAACATTATGATTAACTCAAGATTATAAGAACTCTTAAGCTGGTCTGAAAGAAACGCCAGTAAATATCTATACTTTTATAGTTTTTATAGTCAAACGCTTCTAGGATAACATATAAAATATTAAGACATGTAGAAAAATAAGCTAAGTTTTGGAATACCTATAAAGATCATTCCAGAGTTTGGCTGGAACTTTTTTACATTCGTTAATATTTACTACCTTTTAAAATGAAAACAAATATTACACAATCTGGGCATTAAAATTTAACATAAATTGTATATACAAATATTTTTTTCTCTCATTTTAAATAAAAGAATGGTTCAGTTACTACAACATAATTCATTCAATATTTCGGCATTTAACAACAATAATGATTTATAAATGAGTAAGGAAGGCTTTAGTGAGTATAACAACTTAAAACTATGCTTTGATCAAAAGACTGAACATGCAGCCAGAGGCTGTTAAAAAGATGGGTCTAATATTCGAGTTTGTATGGGGATCCACAAATTTTAAATACCGTTAGTAATGACCATATCTTATTACCTCTTTCAATTAATAAAAAATAATATACAACATCAGATTACAGTTCCTCCTAAGAGTGTTTCCAATCCAGTTTAATATGAATCGAAAAAATCACATCCAAAATGGTTCTCTTCTCACTCACTCTTCTTAGGACTCTTGAAATAAAAATTAATATTTCTTCGGTTTATGTAGTCAATATATTGATAGCTTAGAGTTTACTATAAATTTTAACAAATTGTTCTAAGGTCCTGTGAAAAAACAAGTCATCCTTTAAGAATTAGAATGGACTTAACACTTTCGCATGATTGAACGACATTTCATTCACGCATTTATCGTAATATTTGAAACATAGGTTTGAAAATAAAATATCTACCAAACTATAAACATATTCTCGTCACAAATGCGGTATTACAAGTCTTCTTTTATACCAGAATTTTCCTAAAGATTATGATTTAACTTAAGATTATAAGAATTCTTAGGCTGGTCTGAAAGAAACGCCAGTAAATATCTATACTTTTATAGTTTTTATAGTCAAACGCTTCTAGGCCAACATATAAAATATTAAGACATGTAGAAAAATAAGCTAAGTTTTGGAATACCTATAAAGATCATTCCAAAGTTTGGCTGGAACTTTTTTATATTCGTTAATATTTACTACCTTTTAAAATGAAAACAAATATTACACAATCTGGGCATTAAAATTTAACATAAATTATATATACAAATATTTTTTTCTCTCATCATTTTAAATAAAAGAATGGTTCGGTTACTACAACATAATTCATTCAATATTTCAGCATTTAACAACAATAATGATTTATAAATGATTAAGGAAGGCTTTAGTGAGTATAACAACTTAAAACTATGCTTTGATCAAAAGACTGAACATGCAGCCAGAGGCAGTTAAAAAGAAGGGTCTAATATTCGAATTTGTATGGGGCTTCCACAAATTTTAAATACCGTTAGTAATGACCATATCTTATTACCTCTTTCAATTAATAAAAAATAATATACAACATCAGATCCGACGTGATAATAACTAAAATTCATTTATTTTTACACTATCCTTAGCAGTAAGTATCAACGTAGTGCTGCATCCTTCATTCTATCTCAATCAGTGATCCAGACAAAATCTTCTCAAAAAGAAAATAAGGGATGAGCACAAAGATGGCTTCATCCCGTTCATCAAGGAATGTTCTAGAATCTGAGAATTTGTAGATATACTTTTTTGGTAAGCGTTGTCTTCCTCACTAGCTTGGTAGTCGCAGAGCTGTCCAGGCGTTTGTCCGCTTTATGACTACGTATTTTAAATAAAATAAACTAATCCTAATCGGGACATTAAAAATTCCACGCCAGGCACAGTCTAGGATAAACCAAGATCCAATTATATTTTACTCAGCAGAGCTCTTAATGAAATAAATCGGAAGCACGTGGCTTATCTAATCACGGATCCTAATAATTATTCAGACTCATAACAACAGTGAATTAAATTAATCAATCATGCTTATGTCTTATTATTAGCTCAACAATGATAGTAAAGTAAAAAATACACCTCGTGTTTAAGTAAAGTGTTAAAATAATGTCACTGGAATGTGGTGACATTATATTTTCTTACTACCCACCCCCGTAGGTAGGGTGAACTTTGGTTTGATCATGACATTCAGAAATATATTCGGGCAGTTAACATAATCGTACTCACATCAGTGGCTGATTGGTCAAAGGTATAACTATCGTGTTGGACTAGTCTGTGGATAATGGAGAGAAAGGGGTTCGAATCTCAACCAGGTCTGCTGAGTGCTGTTCAATACTAAATCATTTACCAATCTCCTTCCTAGAAAATGCGGATATATTACATCTAAAATGATTCCTTCTTCATCCATATCACATTAGAGTAGTTGAATAACCAGAACGCAGCTTTTAAAAAAAATACACCAGGCTTGATTTAACCAGCAATTCTTATGAGATTACTTGCAACGATGAAAACACCCTTCAATATTAAAAAAAAGCCATTTAAACATACTTTTTGGTATCGCGTATTTCTAAACTTTAGTATTACACGATTTGTAATAATTACTTTAATCGCTTTAGGAATGATGAACGTTATATTCATATGAGCTGAGTGGAGTGAGTGGAAAATCATTTTGGAAAAACCACTTTCAGTACACCCAGCTGATATGTAAACCTTGATCTTCCCATCATCAGATGTCTAGTCTACTGTGAGGGTAGCATCATTAACCATGCGATCACCATAGTGGGTTGAAAATAATTAATTTTTCCAATCGAAGAAATTATCAATGATTATTATTGAAAACAAATTGTCCATTAAATATTAAGACTTCAATTTCGAAATCAGGGTTTCTGTAAGCCAGAGTACAATACACTAGCTTAGTTGGTAGTGTGTCTGCCTACAGAGACAAATAAGGGTCCCGTATTCGATTCCTGGCATGGCAGAAAAATTTATCATTTGTCAAATGTGAGTGTCTCTTTTTATAATGATGAATGACCAAAGGAAATGAGTATGGTGTCTGTTCTAGATTAATTTAGTTTGTAAGTCTAGTACTGATATACTCATTTAGTTCAGAAAATGCACGTTAAATATTTTAAATAAATAAAAAATGAAAATGTAAACGTAAGCACAGGACGGGTATAATAGTAGTTATAAATCTTACGTATATAATTTCTCAATACATGCGCATGTGTGTGTTATGTGTGTGTGTCTTACCCACACCCTTCGGAAGCCTCCTTATTAGCTAGAAGGCTTAATCTGTGCGCACGTTTATTACATATCACGGGATGAAGCCTAATCAATTTATTTAATTTTAGATTTTAAGTTAAGTTTATCTGCCACTGACACTGAAATCTCCCTTGAATGACACATGATCAGTGGATTTATATTTATAGCGGACAGTTTAAATGTCCCCATCAAATTAACATGGTTCTTCTACGGTGAAGTAATTTCCCAATAACGGAGACTACCACTGCTAGATATGCTTATTTATAAAAAAAAATTGGGAAGAGGACCAAAACTTAAAAACATCAGTCAATATTTAGTATTTTACTGTGGGAATTTTAGGAAGGACACTTTTTCAAGTGAAATCCAGTGTTCTCCCTCTAGGGAAAGTTTTTAAAATATCCTAAGTAGTACCTTACTTCAAGATCGTAGATACCACCATTTTGAGTCATCAGTGGGGCTGTCCCAACAGTTTAATTAATGTTTGGGCACACATGTACAGTACAGAAGGTGTATTGTTCATGTTTAATTTGTGTTTGTGCACACATGTATGGTACAGAATGTGTATTGTTCATGTTTAATTTGTGTTTGTGCACACATGAACAATACAGAAGGTGTATTGTTTATGTTTAATTTTATTTGTGTGTGTTGTTTTGTGTACAGTAAGCTATACAATATATATTTATTCCTGCATACAATGCTTCATAGCATAGTTCTTAGTTTCTTGTAATTAACATTAACATCAACATTATGTAGTTTCATACTATGGATTTAAACTGTGTTAAAACTGCATTAAAAAATATTTTTTCCAGGTAGTGGACACAACATAGTAACGGACATTTTAAAAATTCCCAAATATTATCACTATCAAGAGATTTTACTGTACTAGTTAATGAATAATAATAAATTACTATTGTATAAGATAGTTTATTTAACTTGTTAATAGAATGTCTCAAATAAACACGTTTTGATCAACGTCTAGATAAACCATCTATACATGAACTGCACGTTTGAAACCATAAAACACACTAACAAAAGAAACTGAACATATCTAGAGAAAAAAGGAGAAGTTTGTTAAACCAAGTAGAAGAAATAAAAATGAGAAAAACTGGGTGAAAAAAATTCGATTGAATTGGCTTTCAGCGTTTCTTTGCCAGAAATTCATTTCTTCATCCTTGTCCACAGACACAACGCGCCGTCGTCTTCCATTGCACAGATAATGTCAATAAAGAGAAAAAATCTCGGTGTTGATACAGTCCAATTTTCACAGGAAGGTTTGAAAACCTACTAGATATACTATCAAGTATTCCTATGTTAAGTCATGTGATAGAGGCCACTTTTTATAGAAATTAAAAATACTTAAATTATTATTATTATTAGCACCGCGTCTTACTACCCGTTCAGGCTATACGCACTTTGCTAATGTGTAAAGGGTGATTGTGAGATGAAATGTAGGACCAACAGAATAACGTGGAATCCAAACCAGGGTGGAGGCCTGGAAAAAAATACTTATAAAATTAACAGAGTAATACGAGTACTTGAAAACTCGAGTTTGATACTAATTTATTATCTGCTCAAGTTGTGCTAAAAGATACTTATAAAAAACTCGAAAAATTGATAATTTTTTTAAAAAAATTTTCTATCAAATATCCAGAATCTAATTAATTTGACTAGATTTTCAATTATTATTTAATAGCAATTTATGTCCTTAAATATATTTTTTTCTCTAATTAAAAGGTAAAGTAAAATTTTATGTAAATAAAATTAAAAATATGATTTTGTGTTACTATAATTTATTTTTCTCACAAAAAATTTTGTTTAAAAAAATGTTTGTACCTATGATCATAAATAGATCGATTACAGAAATTTGACTTTAAATGTTTCTAGGACAAAAAAAACAACTTTTTATTTCTCGAGCTCGATATTTTGTTCAAAACTCGATTTGAATTCAACTAGAAGAGAGAAATTCTTACATGAACACCGTTAAAAGATAATAGTAAAATGCTATTTATACTGACCATAAAAAAAAGTTGGATTTTCTAAAAGGTATTTCATGTGAAGATTGTACTGTATAAACTAGTGAGTAAATTATAGGGCACGAAGAACGGAGGGAGAGAAATGAAGATTGGTGAGAGGTGGGAAACCTTGAAAGAAGATTGGGGAATGGCAGTACGGAAATAGATAGCACACACAAAAAAAAGATATATCCAAGTAAAGGTGGAGAGGTTGGAAGGAAGTTAGACGTAATGAAAAAGTTTTTAAGCAAAGACAAAAAGAAAACTGATAGAATAAAAAATTTATTTTCAAATAGTAGCTTTAATATTCTGAAAATTGAAAATCGACACCTGTGACACGGGAATCGAACCCGGGCCTTTGGATTGGTACGCCAATGTTCTTACCACTGAGCTATTTAGGAATCGTGCAGTACCCAGGGTCATTCTTCACTCATATTTTAAGGCAGAGTCTATAATGGACGTGTGGAAATCGTCGGTTACAAATGTGTGATTTTATTAAAATCAGGAGCTATCAGATAACGCAGCCACCTTCGACTCGAAGTTGGCTTATTGCTGCCAATTGTACAGTTATTACAATTTTAAGGAATTGCATATTTAAGAATCAAATAGCCTAATATATTATTAACGATTTTAGTAAAGATTATTCCATCTAGATTTCATATTAATAATTTCCGCACGTCCATCATATACTCTGCCTTAAAATATGAGTGAAGAATGACCCTGGGCATGGGACGATTTTTGGATAAATCAATGGGTGGAACATTGGCGTACTAAGCCAAAAGTCCCGGGTTTGATTCCCGTGTCCAGGTTTAATTTTTTCAATTTTCAGGATAAGATATCTAAATGGCGTAATCCTCATTAAAAGCATAAGTAATAGCTTTGGCTATTTTATTGTTAAGTAGTTTTTATCCTCATAAAAACAACCGAGAAACAATTTTTTGTGAATGATTAGGTTTAAAATTATCAATATTTGAGAGAATGGTCTAAAGCGTTACTCTCGTAATGGAGTAGACTGACGTAGACCGTGGGTCGATCCTAGTTTGATATTTTGAAGTTTTTTTTTTCTAATTNTTTTTTCTAATTGCTTTCTCATTATCCATTCAAATGCCATTACATTTCCTTTAAATCCAACCTTACTCATCATTAACTTATCGCCATAATTAGTTTATAAGCATATAACCTGAATGGTTAGTAAGATGCGGTGCTAAAATGTTGATAGCAATGTTATTAATTAAATCACGAAGAGTACATGGATTAAAAAGGTATTAATTTAACTTTCATAATATTTGTTTTATCATATGAATAAGTTATTGTAACAGTCTCATTCTCAATAATATGACAAATCTTAACATATAATGAGCCCCAATTTTTTTTTGTCTGTCCATATATCCGCATGTATTTAGGGATACCTCCAAAATATTGACTTAGCCCAAACATAATATTTATGGTGGTTTACCCATTTTACGTAAAAAATTAATAAAGTAACTTTTTTCTGTTTTAGAAAATAGTATTTAAATAAGGTATAAACAACTAAATCTTTTAATGTTTTATTATTAATTCATTATTTGTTCTCATTTAACTACAAAACAAGCACAAAATAGATTGACAAAACCAAATCTCAAAATATAGAAATATTTCATTCATGTGTTAGAAGCGTATTTTTTTAAAAAAATGTTAAGTTATAACTTCTCCATACAAATTATTTTAACACTCTCCTTTTGGTGTTAGTTAAATAAATTGTACAAAATAATAGCACAGACATTCTCATATTGGGTATTTTAAGAAGATATTCAAAATTAGTATTTCAGTAAGCTTTCCCTAAAATAAAATTTTCTTATCAAAACCAACATCATCTTGTGAAACACACTAGTCACTGTTTAAAATGAATATTTGGAACAAAACTGGCGACTATATTTTCAAAAATATTTTAAACCTTACAAAGATAAGTCTTGAGAAAACAACTTTAAATTTAATATTTTAGAAAAACATATACAACTATTTATAATTTAAAACATAACATTACCCATTTTAACCAAATATGTTAAACATTCACATTTCTAAAATAATATATTTTCTTAAATTACACGCTAGTGAATTTTCAGCCAAAAAACAACTATACAGCTTTAATTTTCATTTCCAACACTCCCAATATACCTATTTGGAACCAAATTGTAATTCATCTGTAAATATTTAAAGTTTTTAAAATCAATCAGTCACTAGTAAACTACTCATAAAAAAAATCCAAAAATTATTTTACATGATTATTGGTCATAACACACAATCTTCAGATATGCATGTAGTTGAATTTTTAAAAAAATACTAAAGTAATGCCCTATAATAAATATACATGAAATACAATTTAATTAAACTCAATATTCATGTACATATAGGATTGAATTCAAATAGCTACAGTCTTTAAGTATTTATCAATGAATATCAACAAACAGTCCGGAAATAATTGTATTGTATGGAGGTGACCACACGTATTTTTATTTATTAAACGAAAGGGTCTTTTGAATCTGACAAGTAGTGCATACAATTTAGATTTAATTTTAAAATATAGGTGCAATTAATTTTTAATCTATCAATATATTGGCTCAATTATTTGGAATAAATAACGTATGGAATATAAATAATTGTTGAGTTATAAAAAAAATGGGTACATGAATAGATAAAGATGTAATTGATCAAATGACACTCGTGAAAATATGTCATTAGTCTTATAGCTCTTATCAAAATCATTTGATTGATTGGATACACTGCATCGACTGATGACCTGCCAAAGGTTTTATTTTATTAGCCTAATAGCGCATGGGAATATTTCGTCACGGTTTGGTCTTCATATCAATTATATTTTATAGAAAGTGTATTCAGGTAAACAACAAGTGAGTTAGGCGCACGACACTGCAAACCTCGACATTTTGGAGCACGGCAATAAAACAGACCACAATTAATACGTTCAGGGGTTCATCATTAAAGGTCCACATCACATCAAGGGTTTTTTCATTATTACATGTGCAGTATTGCTCGCCTACTAACGATGAAACTTGTTGTACACGCATGCTTCCATAGCTTTGCTCTCCAAGCGCTGTACGACAACAATTTGAACATAATTTGCCGGATGTAAGCTTATAGGGAATGTGTATCACTTTTGATTCAAATCAACTATATGTGCAGTTTGGGCGTTGAGTTTTCTGAATATTCTATATATATTAAATATTATTTTTTTCAATTGTAAATTATAAATACATATTTTAATATACACTGGGTCTAATGTGATACTCTCGCGATAGATTTCACTGTGGATGTGGGGGAGATTGAGGTTCAAATCTTGGTTAAGTGTACTTAGGAGGGTTTTTACAATTATATTTTCCACTCTCCCCCAACGCAACTGGATGTACACTTCCTCTTAATGTAGCCTTCCTAACCTTTAGAACCATTAGCTTAATTAGTACATAACAGCATAGCCCGAATAGTTAGTAAGATGTGGTGCAAATAAATAAATAAATAAATAATCCTATATTTATAGTTATTAAATAACTATCATATGCTTAAAGATTTATTTTGAATAAATTAATAATTATGAAAATGACCATTTGTGTACAGCTTATGAAAGAAAATCCAGAATTTATTTTTAGATACAGTTAATACTGATTAATTATAAATGTGATTATTTAGGATTTATAATTATATTAATGTGCTAAAAGTACTTAAATACTTTTTCTGAATAAACCCTTTATCTATAAAGGTGCTTACACACCTGATTATTGAATCAATCAATTCTTAACTATGGCTTTAATCCTATCCAAAATTATGATTAAAATTTAATCAAATATTTTCTAGAAATAGTTTACAATGACCATATGTTTCATCTTCATTAGCTTTAACATTAAACTTTTTATTTACTCCTCTTCTTTAACTCTGCTGAATTGTAACCCTAAAAACCCACACCACAATTTGCCGGAGAAAAAGTTCTATGAAGAACAGGCCTGACGATTCAGCAGTTTTGATTTGGGAAAATGTAATTCCTTCCCCAGGGAAATTGTGAACACGTGTTATTGGGGTTGTAGAATTTTTATTGGAAGATGACTATAGTGTAGAACAACCCTATCGGGGACGATTTCCCATCGTTTTTGGACAGGAATATTCCACTGAACACTTAAGGGTCCTGCCTACAGAAGCTTCTTGAAATTTATCAAAAGTTAAAAAATCCTGAAAAATTTTAGAATTTCTTAGTTATTTAAAAAGACACTTAGATCCAAAAAGTAGTGAAAGGTAAACTGTCATGTACCTAATTGATTTAAAACATAGATTAAATAAAGGCGGGAATAAAGTGTTATTACATTAATTTTAACGACTTATTACGTAAAATGAAGCAGTTCTGAGGTAAAAATTAAATTGCTGGAAACATAGTTCAATCCTTTCCTAAAAAAAAATTAAATATTTTTTCTAGTAAATACACAATAACAATTAAAAATAAATGAGGATTTTTTAAGTGGTTATTAAGTTTCACAACTGCTATGATCATAAACACTACCTTGTAGAAGAATAATTTTCTTCAAGCAGATAGGATTTAAGGATTCATTCAAATGTAATTTACAACAAAATATAGCTCAGATTAACTATTACACTAAATTAAAAAAAAATAGTACTCTACAACACATAATTTCTCACTCCACTACTTAAATACATAGACATTTAAACTATTAAGAAAAATGAACTAAAACCAGAGACGTTGTTACATAAACATAATGACAAAATCAATTAAATAATATACACTGTTACAGATATATTGAGTAAATGGTAGCAGCATCCTGGCTGACGAAAGAGCAAAAAAATCAACTCCCCATTTTCAAACCTAATAATTCTTTTATTTTACATTACCTCGAAATTATTGTTTAACAATAATTTAAAGTAGCCTTTAAGTCACCTTTCCTTAAAAATGAGACGCGCCATTTTATATTTAATGTTAAAAAGTGTCTTGGTACGGATTTTAGTAAAAAATTTTACAGCTGATTTTTATTAAATATATTTTATCTAATTTAGCCATAAGTAAACAACCCTTGATCCAAATGTTTGAATATACAAGTTGTTAGGAAACTCAACGCCCAAACTGCACGTATAGTTTTTTTAACAATAAAAATATCTCTACACTTACATCTAGCAAACAATGCTAATATAACTATATTGTGTTAAAGATTTAAGCGTACAGTGCCTGGAGAGCAGATATATGCAAACATGCCTATAAAGCAAGTTGCCTATGCATAAGGCGCACAGAACTGCACATGTAATAATGGAAAACGCTTGCTGTGATCAAGGACCATTAATGATGAACCTCAGAACGTATGGACTAGATGGACTGGTGTGTTGTTTACTAAAAATTGGAGTATTTTCTGCTTCCTAGCTCAAGGTAGTCAAGGTGTGCAGGTGCCACGTACCTAGCTTCTATGCAACCTACTGTACACGCATGCTTGCACAACTTTGCTCACCCGGTGCTGTATGTCGAAACATTGAACCCAATTTAATTGTATTAACAAAGTTTGACAGATGTGAATGCATCGATATTTTGTATTACATTTGGTTCAAACAGACTATTTATTCAGTTTTGGGCGTTGAGTTTCTGAACAATCTGAATAATTTAAAACCGTATACTTGATAAGCTAATGAAAACACTAGCTAGATACCATGTTTAAGTCTGATCAGAAAAATGGTTTCGGCTATAGTCTGCAAAAGTAGCTTTCATGATGCCATCTATCTGTCTTTGTCTGTAACTCAGTCTATAGATAAAACTGTTTTACCGATCTGGCTAAAGCTTGTTACATAGGGCTTTCATAGGGTTTCCTAAAGGGATATTCAGAATTGGATATCTAGCCCTAATGTCAATGCTAGGTACTTAACTTGAAGGCGAAAAGAGATAAAATACATTTCTTCGAAGTAATAGGTATTTATTCTGATTAAAATTAATATATATACTTTTACATTGTTTGGTATTGTAGCATGTCTTCTATATAGAATACATTTACAATCGTATCAACGGAAAAATACTGTAAAGGGATCAAAAGAAGAGAATTAAAACTAATATATTCCTTTTACTATAAAACAGATATCAACTCACATGGACTGGATGTTATCGGATACGATCTACACGCGGTGGCTGGCCCTTTCAACAGTGCCGACTTTACTCAGTAGGGCGGAGCGTAAAATTATTTTCCCGCTAGTGCGGAAAAGTTGTTGATATGTTTCAGAAACATATGTAGAAAATTTCAGATTAATCAATAAATATATTCCGGTTTCACTTTGGGGTCTAAATATGCGAAATTAGGCGAAAATGATGTAAATTTTCACATTTCAGTGACTTTTTTATTCAAAGATTTTTTCTTCCCACTAGCGCAGAAAAGTCGGAAGAATATATTGGAAACACAACTGTAAAATTTTGGAGTAATCAATAAATATTTTCCAGTTACAATTTGAGGTAAAAATATATAAAATTAGGAAAAAATATAGGAAAATTAGGGGTCAAAATTTAGGGAGAAATGAAAAACTTTAACATAAACATTTATTTTTGAAATCTTTAAACATTTATTTTACTAAAATTAGATATTCGTAAATAATAGTTATAGCATTAAACAAAAAAATGTTACTATCCACTCAATACAAAAACTTTGTAGAAATAAGTGTGTTTCGAGTTCCAGAATAAAATATGCAAATGTGCATTAAGCGCATTTCATTCACTGGTTTACATATTTTTCACTTAATATTAGTTTTTTATTTCAAATATGGCAAGACACGGCTTGACTCCATTCTGGATCTGATATATCCATCACGCTTGGTCTCTCTGATGACAGCAAGGGAAGCTTCTGTTGTCAGTCTTACTCCTCTTTCAACACATTGAGTGTGACACGGGGAGTTTGTATTTCACAATGCCAACACTGGACACTCGCCAGACTTTATCAGTTGCACTATGTCTTCGTTTGACAAGTGAATGATAATCGGAGGTTCTAATAGTTGGAAATTCTGCCAGTCTATGAGATCAATGTAAGATTTAGCTTTTAAGTTAAGTTCCGGAATTTGGAACACACGAACATCTGGTCCCGTTTCTTTCCTTGCTTTAAAAATCCTGCGGAGGGCAAGTTCTCGTGCATTCTAGTCTGGGTCAACAAGCATTGCAAGGATTATTGCTTCAGGATGACCAAAGTAGCCATTTCTTTGGATGACGCGATCCACCACTAGCTTCAGATTGTCTGTAAGATAACGTGAAGCTTGAATTGTTTTCCAAAGATTTCGTTGTCCATCTGTACAATTGGGATGCGATTTGATTCTGAACCACGCAGGTGCGTAAACCTTCATGATAAACTCTGCCAAAGTTTGTAGTTCTTTAGAGGGATCCTGTGTACCAACATAAATACGCAAGATTCGATTATCAGTTGTCAACCAGCGGGCATGGGAAAGATTTGCAGGATTTTTGTGTGACAAATTCTTAGGACACACACCATTTATCACTGCAGTGCAGATATCCCTCAAATATCTCTGGTCTGTGCCCAGATAAGTTTTTTCTTCAGAACTAATTGACAGCTCACAGCTTTGAAAATTTACCAGACCAAATTATGTATCCTTACGCCGAACCATATGATCTGCAAAAACATGTGTTTAGCAGCTGTCACTTCTGAAGGTCAAAATTTAGGTATATAACTAGATGTTGAATGTCAGAAGTCAGCTGTGAACTGTCAGTAAGCACCAAAGAAGCCACGGGGCTACTGTAGTTTAAATATAAGGGCTCTATGCTCTATATATGTGTAGGACCATATGTTAAAGTTTTTCTATTCTTTGAATTAATATTTATTTACTAAGACTTTAAGGTATAGTAATATTTCATGACGCCCTAAAACGGTACGTTCACGTTTGTTATTCTCGTATGGCTACAAGCAGTTCATCTAGTACTTTCTTCTGAGACCTAATTAGGTCAAATGCTGTATGCTGTCTTTTTTGGCACCTTTTTCGTTACTATTTGTGGTGTGAAACTTGTGAGAGATGCTAGGGTAAAGTAGTGGCTCGCGTAGATAGTACTTTCTTTTGGCCCGTTGGGTGCTTTATGTATCTATGTAATAAAATATAGTATCTACTATGTGTTTCGTATACCCCAGGGTGTGGGTGGTCATATGTAATATTGATATCTCTGGCAGAACTTATTAAGAAAGTTTCGACCATAGTACAATTTGCTGTTGGTGCCTGGTTGTTAGTCATCTGCAGTAGAATATTCTCTTACAGGACATTTCTCCGTGGGTATACGTGACTCCCCTTAAGGATTAATACAAGCTAGCTATCCGGGCAGATATTCTCCTAAGTAAATCTAAACCTATAGGATATATAAGTATGTATCTATTAGAAATGGGTCCTGTAGTATTCATGACCTGGCTTTTCCAAATGTTGGTCCTGCGACAGCGCCGCAATATTGTTTTGAATGTTTTCTCTCAACATAACTGCCCATTATACCGTGGCTATGTTGACATAAACACTGGTTTTCCCAAGCAACAGTCAGTACCTGTATATTTGGAACTATTAAATCAAACCACTTGATATATCTAAATTTGATGTGATCATTGCTACTCTATATCGTCACCAGGTGGTCCAATTGAACATTTCCAACTTTTATAACTGTATACCATTTAATATAAAATCTAGCTATTTGATGTAATACTATATTTTATAATTTATTTTTTTATAATAAATTAATTTATGTTACTTAATTCTTTTCTTCTACCTATAAAATCGGTTCCCCTATCACTCACTAAAAACAATTAGTTGGTAGAGTATCACAAACAAGATGGTGCTTCTTCTTTTACCGGAAACATTCTTTAGAGAATAATTTACATTAACGGATACCTCCAATTTTGATCAGATCACTTTATCTTCTTAACATACGGAAAAAATGTTAATTTAAGGCTATAGTACTATGAAAAATAAAAACTTTTATTCGAAATAAATTGTATACCTAGAGTTTGTAATTTAGAGGTCATCTAAAAATATTATTGTGAGTATAAAAACTTCAATTTTTGTGATTTTCCTTAGTCAAAATTATTTATCTAAAATGCGTTAAGGTATCGATAAATTGTTTATTACGTTATATTTAATGGTTCTTTGATTCTGTAAACACAAAACAATTTTGTTTTTGTTTAATCTCTAGACATCTAGTTATTTCGAATCTATAAACATCCAGTAAACTTAAATTGTTTGTTTAATCTGTAAACATCAAATAAATTTAAAATTGTTTCTTTAATCTGTATATATTCAATAAATTTAAAACTGTTTCTGGAATCTGTAGATATCAAGTATATGGTTTCTAAGATCTGTAGGTAACCAGTATATTTAAAATTGTTTCTTGAATCTGTAGATATCCAATATATTGTTTCTAGGATATGTAGGTATCCAGTATATTTAAAATTGTTTCTTGAATCTGTAAATATCCAATATATTGTTTCTAGGATATGTAGGTATCCAGTATATTTAAAATGGTTTCTTTAATATGTATATATTTAGTATATTTTAAATTGTTTGTGGAATCTGTATGTATTCAGTAAGATTAATATTTTTGAAATTCATTCACTCTTGCAAGATATCAAATCTTATTAATTATATTTAATTCTCATTTCTGTCGTAGATCTGCCTGAGAACCACAAACATCGAATAGGACACGTTCAGCAGCTATAAAAAAGAGGTATGTCACAGTAAAATTTAAAAATGTTTTAAACAAATATTCAATAATACACATATTTTAAAAATAAATGCAATATTAGTGATTCAGACCAAGGCATTGGGCCTTCTACAATCTAGATTGACAGTGAAGGGGGAGGCAAATGTTTAAATCTCCAGCTGGATATATTGAGTGTGGTTTTAGATAAATAACATCAATATATTTTTTCAATGTCTTATCCAAGCTAAGGGTGGCTAATTATTTTTCTAGTTAACTTTTTAGGTACTACTCCATGGCTAAAACTTTTTAATAGCTGTAGTCTTAAGCTTTGTTTACTAACAAAACAATACACATATCTCTGTTTAAAAGTTAATCCACCTTTAACGAGTAAGCAAAACAAATTGTGGAAAAATCTCACCAAGCATTTCTGACATTGTGATACCATAAAATCTGTAACTGGTAATATTATTTTATATTTTTGGTAGTCTTTGAAAAATTGTTGTATTTGTTTAATTTTTTCCACTCCATTATACTATGTGTACTAAAATTGGCTCAAAGGAAGATTGTGATACCATATAAGAAAAGCAACCCCAATACACTCACCCAGAACGAACACCCTAGCAACCCCTTCAGACGAAAATCAAATATATAATAATGCATGCATGCATGCTTCAAATATATAAAAAGACAAAACAAAGCTAGTTTGCAGAAAAAGCAATATTATATTTCAAATCTGGTCATTTTAAAGTTATCAATCTGTTAACAAGGAGCTTATTCCAAATAAGTGAAAATAGTCAGCCACATATAAGCTATCAGACAATGCATCAACCCTCGTCTTGATAAGGCTTTATGTCGCCAATAGTACTATGACAACTGCATGGATACTCACATAATGATGATAGAATTAATAATTTAATGAAGTTTTTAATTAAGGTATTGGCCACTTATAAATATAATATCGCGTACATTGAAAATTGACACTTGGACACGGGTCCGGAATCTTTTAACTTATTATGCCAGTATTCTCACCACTTTGATACTCACGAGACTTCCATTGCTCAAAGTCATTCTTAACACAGGTTTAAAGGCAGACTCTGAGATGTAAGTGAAGAGATCATCCACTACATATTATCGATCGTTCAAGATCATGAGCTATTTGATGCTGGGGTCAACTTCGAATCGGGAGGTTTTTATATTGCAAATAGTACAATGACAACTGTACGAATGCACATATCAAGATGGATTAAATAGAAAAGCTATAATTACGACTATAACCGCATCTAAATATCATAATATTATTATTTAATTTTAAAATTACACCTGGACACAGGAATATAGTAGAGGAAATTTGGTTTGTTCATCATTACATTAGCAATCTCGAAATATCAGTTTGCTGCAGCTTTCCTCTTTGGCCCATCTTGGCCAAAATTTGTAGATCTTTGTATTTTCTCTACTCCAGTCTAAGTATCCCTCTAGAAGCTTTCCATTCAACATCTCCTTCTTGATATTATTCAAACCATCATGGGTTATTATGTCAAACCATGTTAACTCGACTATGCTGCATACGTTTCTAATGTATCTCTTTTCATTTGATTTTCTAAGCAATTCTGTATTTATTACAAATCCTAGTGTATAATCCCTGTTATGTACATTTTCCTACAAATTTTATATTGTATTCCTTCACTTATTTTTTATAATGTTTGAGAAATTCTGCAGGAATTTCATTTATTCAATGAACTTTTTTTTTATCTATTAAGTATTTGAAATATTATTTAAAAATCCGACATGATTATGTGGTTGCATCATATCTAGAGATCAACATATACTTTTACAAAGTACTTTCTATTATTTATCACCCGGCTCGGTGGCGTAGTTGGCTAACGCGCTTGTCGTGTTGAGCTCGACTGCTTAGGACGGGGAGATCGAGGTTCGAATCTCGGTCGGGTGAACTGGGGGTGGGTTTTCCACTCTGGCTCCACGCAAATGCGGGTTCACTTCATCTTTTTCACACTTCATAATTCCTAATCCATTATAGTAATTAACACTCAAAGTGTATAAACCAAACGGGTAGTAAGACGCGGTGCTAAATATTAATATTTTTATTATTTATCCTTTGTAAAGGTTTCTAGGTATACTTTCCATAATATTGCTTTGAACATATTGGCTGATAAGCTTTAATTGGAGTCACTTAGAGACAAGTTAAGTATTTCTATCTTGGAAGAGGATTTTGTATACATTTTTATCCAAGGTTTGTAATTCCTCTTTTCTGGGTGTTCTTCGATGTTGTTACATTTTTATAAAATAAATTCTTCTTTGACTGTTTTAGCTTTGTGTCTGATTTAGTTCTATAAAGATGTAATTTTTTTCCCCCGTCATTTATTGAGCTCTTGTATATTCTGATGAATTAAATAGTATCTCTTCTGTAATACAAGGCTTCCTTGAATCAACTTTTTAAACTTCAATCTATATTTCATCATAGCAAAATTGAGGTCTCTGTCAATGTGCTTTTCAGGGTAAATTTTGCAATGCATTATTTGATTCTTGAATCTTTGTTTTGTAATCATATGATATTTTATCTTCTTGTATTTACAGGTGGTTTGCGGCTTTTCATTCTTACTCTGTTAGTCTGAAATAAGGTATTTTCTATTGCTTTATTGAGTTGTGTATTGGATTCTATCAATCTTTCTTCCCTAAAATATATTTTTACAACTCATATTTACAAACCATTTATTATCATATTCTTCCATAACTGATTTCCAATATCCAGAAATTATTGAATTTTCGTCTCCTTTTCCCCTTCTGATTATTTAATTCAGCTTTACGTATAATTCTTTCACTTCATCATCCATGTGTGTTGTGGTTGGTAAGTATAGCTTGAATTAGTGCTAGGGTCGTTTTTGATTCTATCTTCCATATTATGACCCCTCTACACACTGGTAGTAAGTATCTTTTCACTTTCATCCTCAATATCTCTTAAGAATAATTTTATTCCTGAATTTATTATTGTTTCTATGTGGATGACTTGAAAATTTTCCAAAAATCCACAGCGTCTTACCATCGAATTTCGACCATTCCTAATATGTCAATCTTTAATCACTTTATTTAGACCTTCAAGTATTCCAGTTTTCCATACGAATTGATACTACTTTCATTCCAATTTCCAATCCTCTATATTCCTTAGAATAGTGGACACTACCCCTTCTACACCAAGGTGACCACCACCCAGATATCACAATGAAAGACCTTTTACGTCAGGAATTAACGGCCTCATGGAGCTGCATCATTCTACTTGTACGGGATTTCTGCGGGCTCTTGAACTTGTAATGTGATGGTTTACCTTTGCCTTCCACATCCCATGGATATGACCATTATAATGGCTTCCATTTTCTCCCATAGCTATCTGGTATATAGATATACCGGTCTAGCAACGTCTACCTTTTCCTTACTATGACCTAAAAAAAATCAATCATCTGGATTGTAACGTTTAATTATAGTTACATTTTTATAGGTAATTTAGGGTGACATGGCGGTCTAGGGATAAGGTGTCAGACTTCTATGCTGGTGGCCGGGGTTCAATCCTCGGTCCAGGCAAAGATTTATCTGATTACCAAACCCTTCCTTCACCTCTGACAAGACATCTTGTGAATGTGAGGAATGCCAGGTCTCCACCGTGGTTCGGATTCCACGTTAAACTGTAGGTCCTTCATTTCATCTCACAATCACCCTACCATTACACATTAGCGTAAGTGCGTATAACCCGAACGGGTAGTAAGACGCGGTGCTAATAATAATAATAATAATAATAATATAAGTAATTTAATACAATATTTTTCCAATAATTCACTGTTGGTTACACAGTCTCACGCTTCAACATAACCGTGTCTGGTTTCCAATGACGGAGATGTGACTAAAATTGATATCATTCATAGATTATTTTCAACTCTCTCTCTCCACACAAATAAGGATACAGCTCTTCTAAAGTTCTACTTGACCATCTTCATGGTATAGTGATCGAAGTTTCTGGCCAAAGAGACTTTGATCCCCTGTGCCTCTAAATTTTCTGTGAACCAGTGGGCCTAAATCGGGCTTAGCTCAGCCTGGTGAGGACAAATAAGGAGCTAATTGAATGGAAAAGTAGATATTCTATTCTATAAAACTGTGATTAATGGCCGTAGGACTCGTTGGGCTCTCCATATGACAACACATATAAATAGAAGCCGGCAATATCTTCGCCAACATACGGTGAACGCACTGTTGGAATATGTCAACGGTGGACTGACACAAAAGAGTTTTGAGTTAATTTCCTGGCTTTCTCATTCTTCTGTGAACACTTTGGATGAGTATTAAAATGTAATGCAAAAAATAAAAGCTAAATATATTTTCATATTCTGAAAATTGAAAAATGACACCTGGACACGGGAATCGAACCCGGGACCTTCGGCTTAGTACGCCACTGCTCTTACCACTGAGCTATCCAGGATTCGTCCCGTGCCCATGGTCATTCTTCACTCATAGTTTAAGGCAGAGTCTGAGATTGGCGTATTTATAAGCCGACGATTTCTACGCCAATCTCAGACTCTGCCTTAAACTATGAGTGAAGAATGACCATGGGCACGGGACGAATCCTGGATAGCTCAGTGGTAAGAGCAGTGGCGTACTAAGCCGAAGGTCCCGGGTTCGATTCCCGTGTCCAGGTGTCATTTTTCAATTTTCAGAATATGATATCTATAAGGTGAATTCCTCACTAAAATGCATCAACAATAGTTTCGGCTATTGGTTTCATTAAATATATTTTGTTTATTTTGATGTGGACTAGAAATACTAAATGAAATATTAGTCATATTAGAGAGATATAAACTTAAACCAAATTCCGTGACTGTATGATCTTGCAAAAGACTGGAATGATGATGACGGGAAGATCGGGGTTTGAATCCCGTTTGGGTGGTCTAAGGAAGTTTTTTTTCCTTACATGTTTTACACAATACTTCCACACAAATGTTGGTACACTTCCTCTTATTCAAACTTATCTCATCCCAATAACATTATGATTGTTAGTATGTATGAGTGTAACCCAGCCGGGTAGTAAGGTACTGTACTAATAAAATAATAAGATTTGAGACCATGTATGAATGTTCTTACCGAGACAAATGTTTCCAAAGAGACAACCCGAAACTTTCCGACAGTAACACAAGCGGGCCTCTGAGCTCTCAATATTATAAGCCCAATAGACTGCTTGAATCTTCTCGATCCTTCAGGCCAAGCGCTGTTGTAAGCCGCCTCCTGGATCCCACTGCTCTGAAACAAACCGAGACGTTGTGGATTATGGGAAACGTTTGGTTGATAGACTTATTACTTCTAGACTGTCCATGATTAGTCACTACCCTTATTCTGGACGTAGTCTAAATTTATTTGTGGTGGTGATTTAACATTATCAACCGGGTTTTTATGAATTTATCAATAATTCGAGATGGTTTAGTCACTACCATTATCGACTTTCAATATAATTAGCGTACTAAACCAAAGGTCCCCGGGTTTAATTCTCATGTTCAAGTGTTTTTCACTTTAAAATATATATTTAACAACTGATTATTATTATTTGATTAGTACTGCAAAATTTTTCCTGATGAGTCAAATAAGTGATAGTTATGGTTATAGTCACATTTAAATATAAAATTATTTAAAATTAATAATGCCGCCTTGATACGGGAACTAAACCAGTGACCTTTGGCTTAATGTATCAATGCTCTAACCACCGAGATAGCCAGGGGTTATTTTTCTATTTAAACAATATGACATTTAGATGCAGATATAATCATAAATAAACAATATTACAGCTTAGATATTTAATCCATTAATATGCGGGCATTAGTACAATATAATTGAAATATTGGCAGCAAAAAAATCCCTCCTGAGTTGAAGGTGGGTGCATTATCGGATATAGCTGACGATTTCCGCACGTACATCACAGACTCTGCCTAAAAATCTATGCGAAGAATTTACCCTTGTCATAGGACGACTTCTGTATAGCTCAGTGGTAAGATCATTGACGTATTATTAAACCAATGGTCCAGAGTTCGATTCTAGTGTTCAGGTGTTTTTCAATTATAAACATATATTTAAGAAATGAAGATTTTATAATTTTATTATTAGTTCGAGACTGTTCCTGAAGAGTAACGTCCCCTAAGCCAGACGTGACAAAAACTTCTTTGTTGCCTTAACGTCATCATAGCAACTGAATATTTATAGTCCTATTATTTCAAGAATTTGCTGTCCGAGTCACTCCCCTTACACATGGCGTGACCAAAATTGCTTTGAGACTTTAACGTCATTTTAACAGCTGAATATTTGGACACTTATTACTTCAAACTCTACTGGACAAATCACTCCTGGACAAATCACTCCTGGACAAATCACTACTGGACAAATCACTCCCCTCTTCCGTAGACATGACTAAAATTGCGTTGTGGCTTTGACTTAACTTGAACAACTGATTTTTTTATGGGCTTAGTACTTATATACTGCACTTACTTTGTCACTTCCCATATTCCTATCGTGGTAGATATTTATTTGTGGCTGTGACTTAAGCAACTGAATAATTTTAGACCTATTACTTATTGACTGGCCTGCTCTGTTGCTACCCTAAAGCCGAATGCGGTCAACATTTGTCTAAGGTAGTGACGTCACGCGATTGAATGAATACTTAGATATTTATAACCTTTAGAACATCTCTGATTAATAACTACTTTAATACAGTACGAGGTGACCTAGCGGTCTAGGGGTAAGGTGTCAGACTTCTTTGCTGGCGGCCGGGGTTCAATCCTCAGTCCCGGCACAGATTTATCTGATTACCAAANTCCTTCACCTCTGACAAGACATCTTGTGAATGTGAGGAATGCCAGGTCTCCACCGTGGTTCGGATTCCACGTTAAACTGTAGGTCCTTCATTTCATCTCACAATCACCCTACCATTACACATTAGCGTAAATGCGTAAAACCCGAACGGATAGTAAGATGTGGTGCTAATAATAATAATAATAATAATAATAATAATAATAATAATATACATTATGCTCTCATCATTTCTCCACGGCTATAATGCCAACTGAATGACTGGATTTTTATAAACTTTCTGGCCTTTACTCCAAGCCAGTTCCCTTAATCTTCAAGAAACCAACATTTGACTGAAACTTAGTTTTAATCACTGAATTGGCGCAAAGGGTTACAACAAAAGAGCCCATAATTGCAGAAAGCTTTTCAGCCATATGAGACAATCATTTAACCTTGTAATTATATTGTGATGTCACTTAATCTCCATAATATGCACACACTTTAAAATATTATACTTCTCGTGTGCTAAAAACTATGTCTAATTATGACGTCACTCATAACAATACTTATGTGTAAGTCTGTTGCTACTAGACCGTGCATACGTAACCATTACCCCTTGCGCCAGACGTGATAAATATATCCTTATATATGTCAGTGACGTCATTAAAGATCAAATTTATTGGTAGCTTACACAGTTTCTTCGGTTCGGTGATATAAGGTTGATGTGCAGTCTAGTAGTCTTAGGTATATGGATTATTCCTACATCGTAAATCGGTTGTAAAACCATATAGCTACGTATTTAATGGCCCCAGAACTGATATCCGTTAAGGACAGAAAATGTATGACCGTTAAATTAAATTTGTTCCTTTTCATTGGTCGCTAAATTAATGGTATGGGTATTGTTTGTTTATCATCTCTACATGAAACTATAATAATCTAAGGTATCTTTATATCGCAGACATTAAATATATAATAGTAAGCAAATATATGGTAGTAATAGTTTAAAGTTTTGTCTTATAAAACAATATATATTTACTAGAAAACCCTCAAGTTAAATTTTAAGCAAACGATGTGTTTTAACGTAGACTGATTATGCTATGTCAGAAGTCTGTAGCAAATTCTATCCATTGATCTCTTATACTTCTATGTAGGCTTTGTATTATTTGAGAAAAAGGGACGTGACAACTGAAATAATATATAGAATATTACATATTTAATACTGGACGAATAAAAACTAAATACATTGAAACCCGAAATCCTATATTTACTTGTCGCTACGTTGAAGATAGCCAGCGTAGTTATACTATAAGTGTATTTAAAAATTAATTTATTTTACCTTACTTTTTGAGAGACTGACTATATTCATAATTATCTAAATCATACCTTTATGAGGAAGAATACCAAAATAAATATATCTTAATCGTGAATATATTAAACTACGTTAAAGTCCAAAATAAACCGGCAAGAATAGAAATATCAAGGGATTAATATAAACAAATATTTGAATCTTGAAGAATATTTGATATCAGAGAACTAGACAAATAAATTATAATTTTTCTAAAAAATCTAATAATTTTAATTTTTACTTTCTCATAAAGAAAATATTTTAACTTATACATTCTAAACCTCTAAGTTATAATGAATCTTATAGTTTTTGTGCCCCCAAAACCTCGTATGGGGTTTTGCAATCCGGTCTATCCCCATGTAGGTTTAAGATGTTCTGTATAAAACCCTCCTAGTAACTAAAACCTAATCCCTTAGCCCGTTGTCGTAATCTGTACATCAGCGTATAACCAAAACGGCTAATAAAATGAAAGTATATAAAAAAATATGACTTGGTCTGTTTTTATTGTAATTAAAAGGCTGTGGTTTGAATCCCAAATAGGTCTACCCTGAAATGTTTTTTTAAAATGGTTTTCCACTCGTGTTTCATGCAAATTTGTGTAAATTGTATCTTAAAATGAGAACACCACAAAGTGAAGTATGGCTAGAAATTTTAACGATTAAATAGATTGCATGATTGCCTTTTGATGAGATGGTCTTTAAGGTGGGGTGAACAAGCGTTTAACTTTTATTTCTCAATAAAAAACTAAAATAAATATTTATATTTTGCTAATATAAAAAATGTTTTCAAAGGCGATACGTTATGTCATAGTCATCATGATAATGTAGGGTGGAAGATGAGGCAAATAATAGCGGTTTTTATATTAAAACAATTTTTGTTCGTAAAAATCTTCAAAATAAACACAATGTAATTTTATTCACATGGTGATGCCAAAATAATATCCGCAAAGGTTGTCCTGAAACATAAATATTAAAAACTTTTTTTTTCTTAATTTAAGAACTATTCATCTGATACCCCTACGTTTAAGACAAATATTCAACTATTGTTGATCCTACCATTTGGAAAAAATTTAACTAAATAATTCTACTCAAGAGCATTTTATTTTGTCTTAAAAGGTTTTAATTAAAAACTATTAAAACACTCCCCTTAAATCACTTTTTATTCCAACCCAATTTAATAGAAACGTTAAAATAAAAATAATTTAAATAAATAAATTAAATGTGTTATATTTTTATACGACTACCGTAGTAAATATTCAGCTACTCTTAAAATTAAACTAAACCTTTATACTGAAGTCATATTTAAATTATTTTGCTCCAAAATTATTTTGCTATAAAAACTGTCAAAACTACCTCAATTCACGTTTCTTCCCATCCCAAAAGACCGGGCCGGACTAGATAAGAAGAATATTGCTGAAATAAAATATATATGCCTTGGTCAGAGAGAGAGAGAGGATCAATCACTTTCAGGCCACATGGTTTAAAATAAAATGATCCGTGTCGTTTTCTGGAACTACAAACGCTTGAAAACTAAAATGTCATTGAAAAGGAGAGCTATGTCACATTTTTACAAACCACTATACTATAAAACCCCATGGATGACTCACTCACTCTCTGACATTAATGTTTACTCACTTACAGATGAGATAAAAACTTGAAATCGGGCAAACTTATAGATTCTTTCCTGTAACCGAAGGAAAAATATTTTTTTTTATCCCCCTCAAAAAAATTCTAAATGGCGAAGAAACTTTAAAATCTGTGCGGACCTTTCTTTGAGGGTCTCTTGTCGCTAAACGGTAAGACCTATCAAAAAACTGATTGCACCAGAGCTAGATT